>PVHP010044031.1:0-14281 GCA_004024765.1 Zapus hudsonius
GGGGCTGCTCTTTGCTGAGCCTGAGGCTGGATCACCGCGGATAGATGGGTTAGGGGTCAGGAGGTGCTTCGGTGGCTGGGAGCAGTGCCCTGTGGAGGTATATAGGTGCCCGCACCTACCACCGTTACCCTCTCTCTCTGGCCACAGGGGGCCGCCAAGATGCTTTTGGACTCAGAAGAGCACCCAGGCCAGCTCAAGGACAATGTCTGCTCTCCTGGCGGGGCTACCATCCATGCCTTGCACGTGCTGGAGAGTGGAGGCTTCCGCTCCCTGCTCATCAATGCTGTGGAGGCCTCCTGCATTCGCACACGGTGGGTCCCACAGCCTCCACTTGCCTATTCTGGCACACCAGAGCCATGGCTCTGAAGCCTGCAGTGTAGCCATCCATTCGGCAGATATTTATGGCACTCTGGCCTGGCCTTGGGCAGGACAAAGGAGGCCTCAAGCTTCCTGGGTTACAGTATGCAATGCCCTCCCATCCTCTTCTATCGCCCTGTGAGGAGGTGTCCACATACACCAGGAGGAGGCGTTCTCTGGGTCTGCACTAGGCAGGGTCTTCAGTACAGCCAGGGAGCCAGGCTTGAGAGGCAGCTAGGCCCTCCAGGAGGCCTGGTCCACTCCTTCCTCACGGCCTTCCTGGAGTGAGCCAGTGAGCTAAGGTGGTGCAGCACCAGGGAAGTCTGGTGAGAATTGAATGAAAAGCGCCTGAAGTGAAGCCCTAGAGCTAGTCCAGGGCCAAGCCAAGGCCGCAGCTGATCCGCAGGGTCTTTGCGGCCATACTGCTCTAGTCAGACACCCACAGAACTTTGAGCACCACTGCATGGCTTCGAGATTTGGGTGCAAGGATGGCCTCCCACCCTGCCTTAGGGGAGACAAAGACAGGAACTCCCTTCCCCAGTTGGGCAACGAGAGGTCAGGGCTGGGGGTGCTGAGCCACTTTGATGGTAGACCTTGTGTCTCTGATGGTGTGAGGGGGGCTATCTGGGTAAGGGGAAGGCAGCTAACAAGGAAGAAGGGGTGACAACATAACACTGCCTGAAGCTGGCTGTGGGCTCCCAGAGGCGAAGCTCAGACCCCCTCACCGCCTCTCCAGGGAGCTGCAGACCATGGCTGACCAGGAGACAGTGTCCCCTGCCGCCATCAAGAAGACTGTGCTGGACAAGGTGAAGCTGGGCTCTTCTGGCCATGCTAAGCTGCTGCCCTGCAGCCTGGCCCCGGCAGGCAAAGACTGATTCATCCTGCCCACTCTCCTGCCCTCCGATTCCTTCCTTCCTTTTTCCTTCCTTATTCCTTTTTTTTTGGGGGGGGGAGGGGGCTTCAAGGCAGGGTTTCACTTTAGCCTAGGCTGACTTGGAACTCACTATGGCCCCAGACTGGCCTCGAACTCACAGCAATCCTACCTCAGCCTCCCGAGTGCTGGGACTGCAGGTGCATGCCACCTGGCTACTCTGGTCTTGATTTCCTTCTTCTGGCTTAAGGCTCCCGCCCCAGATCACACAGAATGTCCCCATAGTAGGTAACTGCTCACAGGCCAGATAAGCACAGAGGTCAGTTGGGGTCACAGCCAGGGAGGGAAATATCACTTACCACTGGGGACTTGGATCCATGGTCCTCAAGTGCTGGCAGCCGAGCCCAGAACTGGGGTGGGTTCTTAGACCTCCACCCCTCCAGTCTTCTGGAGCTTGGGCTAGTGTGGTCTTCACTCTCACGCACCTTCGGTGTCACCTGGCTTAGGTTTGGCTCCTTTCTGCCCTCCATTCAGGAGGTTCTATGAGTGCAAGCTTGTCCCAAGTGCCCCACACTCCATAACAGGGACCCAGTTCTCTTGGCCAGCTTCCAAGCACCCATGATCCCTTGGACATATGGGGTAAAGGCTTCTCAGGTAGTTGAACTTCCTGTGGCTACCAGTACACTCAGGCCTCCTGTTCCAGCTCCTGACCCAAACTCACCAAATGCTGTCTCTTCTCTTCCCACTCTTGGTTGAATAAACTTTTTCCCATAATTTCTCAGCACCCTGTTTCCCTGAGACAACAGCAGAAGCCAGCAACCCATGGCCTTAGCCCCTGGGTGTCATGTAACCAGCTGCAGTGGGCTGCAGAGCTTCCTGTCCTCTGTGATCACAGACCTGCCTGGAGGTCTGGGCAAGCTCGACACTCTCTTTGGTTTGCCAGGGTAGATGTCTCATTGGCTGATCCAGGGGTGCAGGGCCTGGTTTCTGATGAGGAGGGACCTGAGGCAAAGGAGGGGACATTTGGAGTTCTCTAGAGGAACAGAACCAAGGGACACACACACACACACACACACACACACACACACACAGAGAGAGAGAGAGAGAGAGAGAGAGAGAGAGAGAGAGAGCGCTTATAAGGAATTGGCAGGTCCAATAAGTCAATAGTTGACCCAATAGTCAAGGCAAGCTGATATTTGTGCTCCAAGACCAGGAGCAGGAGGAGCGGGCATCCGAGATGCAGGCAAGGCTAAGGATTGGAAGATTCCCAGCCCTGCCACCACCCCCGTGGGGCCCAGAGCAGGTCAGGAGATCTCTGGAGATTTCCAGCTTCATAGCAGGATCTCACTCCAGGTCTTGTTCCACTTCCCTGGCCACTTCAGAACCGAGGCTGGTTGAGGACAGCCGTTGAGGATGCTGGAAGTGTGGGGAACAGGAGGTCTGAGCATCTGTGCCTGAGCTGGGTGGACTGGTAGAGAGGCCCCGAACCCTCTCCTTTGGGCATCACTTCACAGAAAGCCCTGTGGCCTCCCAGGGAGCCTTGTCTTGCTCATGCAGAAAGCATATTATATTCTGTGACTTCAACTCCTACATCCTGCACTACTGTCCCAGGAGTAAGTGGTCCGTGTGGGGAGCCCAGGGCTCTTCACCAACTAGATTTCAGCTGGGTCTTGTTTCAATGCAGATTCTCTCTCCCTCAGCCCCACACATGAATAGAAACCCTCCACCAGCCATCAGTCATTCTGCTTGGATCACCTGTGGTGTCTCACTCTATACAGGTCCCAGAGGACAGGGTGAGCAACAGGGCACCCAGCACAGCGTCAGGGCCAACCCCAGCGCCCAGAGCACTCTGTCCACAGGAAGAAGCCCCTCCCACTGGCTCCAAGTGAGCCCAGCTCTGGTCACTTATTATTATTTCCAGATAGGGCCTCACTGGAGCCAGGGTTGATCTGGAATTCATTATGTAGTCTAGGCTGGCCTCAAACTCAGTCTGCCTCCAGAGTGCTGGGATTAAAGGTGTACACCACCACACCTGGCCAACTTTTTTTTTTTAAGTTGTACTTTATTTTATTTATTCATTTTCAAGCAGAGAGAGAGAGAGAGAGAGAGAGAGAGAGAGAGAGAGAGAGAGAGAGAGAGAGAGAGAGCGCACCAGGGCCACCACTTTGTGGGGCTGGCTTATGTGGGTCCTAGGGAATTGAACTCTTGGCCTTAGGCACTAGAGGCAAGTGCCTTAACCGCTGAGCCATCTCTCCAGCCCAACTTTAAAAAAAAAGTGCCAATCATGATGCACACTCCTTTAGTTCCAGCACTAGAGGGGCTACTAGAGGTAGGTGGATCACTGTGAGTTCCAGGCTACCTTGAAACTACATAGTGAATTCCAGGTCAGCCTGGTTTACATGAAACCCTACCTCGGGGAAAAAAAAATTAGCTGGGCTCATGCCTTTAATCCCAGCACTCTGAAGCAAAGGTAGGATAGCTGGTGAGTTCAAGGCCAGCCTGGAATTACAGAGTGAGATCCAGGTCAGCCTGAGCTAGATAAGACCCTGTCTTGGAGGAGGTAGGGAACTAGCCGAGGAGACGGCAGGTACTTGTCTGCAAAGCCTCATGACCAGGGTTCAATTCCCCAGTATTCATGTATAGCCAGATGTGAAAAGGGTCTCGTGCATCTGGGGTGCGGTTTGCTTGGGCTGGAGGCCCTGGCGCACCCATTCTCTCTTTCTCTCTCTGCTTGCAAAAAAAAAAAAATTCTCTAGAGACTGGCAGGATGGAGGGGAGGAGGGAGGGTCGTGTTTGGTCGTCCTCTGTCATTCTTCACTCAGTGACACTAAATCGCGTGAGGACGCCCCCTCCCCAGGCCTGCCCTTTCTCTTGCCACCTCGTCACCCTTCGAGAAGGGAGGGGAGCCAAGTAGAAAGTCTAGAAACTGGAAAGAATTCTCCCGTTTTGCGTCCACTTTGGTCCTCTGGGAATTTAACAAGGACTGGGGTCTCCGCACAGAGCAGCCCAACTGCAGGTCCAGGGCTGCAGGTGTGCGCGGGGGTCTCGTCCTCCGAGGCCCCACGCATCCGGCGCGGCTGCGGGCTGGGGCCCCCGGCGGCCTGGCTCCCCGCAGCTCGCGGAGCCCTCCGGGATGGGATGCCACCGCGCGGAGGGCCGGGCTCGCAGAAAGAAAAGCCGGAGCGGGAGAGTCGCCGCGAGCTCGAGGCCAGCTGGTGTTCCATCGCAAGACCCGGAGAGAGGAGAGCTCGCCCGTGGGGTCCGGCCCGGCGGCCCGGGGTCCCGGGAGAAGCGGCGGCACCGCGGGCCGGAGCCTGAGCGAGCGCCGCTTCCCGGCGGAGGCGTGGCCAGAGAGCGCGCGCCGGGACTCGTCCCGCGAGACCCGGCCCGGGCGCGGCGGGCGTTGCCAGGGGCAACGGCAGGGAGCCGCGCAGGCGCGGTGGAGGCGCGCTCGCCTCGCTGCCGCCGCGTCTACCCCTTTAAGCGCCGGCCAGCAGCGTCGCCGCTTCATGAATGGAACCCACGTGACCAAACATCATGTGACGTCTGAGGAGCGGCGGCGGCGGCGGCGGCGGCGGCGGCGGTGGCGGCGGATCCCGAGCCCGGTGCGGCCCGGCCTTCGTAGCGCGCTCGGCCCGGCCCGCGCAGGCGGCCAGTCCCCGTAGCTCCGGGCCAGGACCCCTCGCACCGGCCCCAGCCCCGCGCCGCCCCCGAGCGCGCGCGGCCCCGCCCCGGCCCGGCCCCGCCTCGGCCCGTGCGGGCCCGCAGTGTGGTGAGTGCGCGGGGCCCGGGCCGGGGGCGGCGCGGGGGCGGGCTCGGGGCCCGGCGGCGGGCTCGGCTGCCTCTCCGCCCTGCTCCCCACGCTCACGGCGGCCCGTGCCTCGATTTCCCCACCGGTCAGAAGACGGGCCGTTCCTAGCCCGGGCCGCCCGCGGGAGCCCCGGGGGACGGCGAGGCCGGGGCGGGGGGCGCGGGCGGCCCCTCGGGGGGCGCGGGGAGGCCGGGGCGCGGTGCGGCCGCGCTGCTGACTCATCAGGTGTTCGCCGCGGGGCGGGCGGGGTCCGGCGGCAGGGGCGGCGGCGGGAAGACCCCGCCACGCGCGTGCGAGCCCGGCCGAGACGTGCTGAGTCATCAGCATGAGGTCACTCGGTGCTCCCTCCCGCCGACGCCGGGCTGGGGCGGGCCAGGTGCGGGCCGGAAGGGGGTCGGGTCGGTAGTTTGGCGAAGGCTGGAGCCCCCGAGGAGGCGGGACTGGGGGGGGACACCTTGCTGGGGTGGAAGGTGAAGCCGGGACCGTGCATCTCGTGGGCTAGCCTCGGGCGCCTGGCCCTGGTCCCATGCCTGGGGCAGTTCCCCAAACTGGGAAACCCATCCGCGAGTGCGCCGAGGGGAGGAGCTTAGGTGGGCCGAACCTGCTGGTCCGAGAAGCAGGCTTTCCTTCTGAGTATCCTGGCTGGACCGGCCCTGGACCGAAAAGACTGGCAGAAAGAGGGTTGTGTGGCATTGGAGGGAGCAGGGGCGGCTCTACCGGGGAGCTGCCAGTGGGAGGGAAATGAGGATCCACGCAGCTGGAGGGGGGCAGGCATGGGGTGGAGGAGTGCAATTCCTGGTTGTCCCCATCGGAAGTGTGTGGGGTCCCGGTGAAGTGTGTGCCCTGCTGGGTACCTGACCCAGGCTGAGGACTCTTGGGAAATGACAGTGGCCTGAGCCATCTTTCCTTGGTTGAATGGATGTTTACTGACCCCTTAGCATCACGGAAGTTCCTAAGTTGCTCCCTTCTGTAGTGACTGTTTCCCTTGCTCAAGGGGTCATGGCCATCTTAGGTTGACCTTGTGATGTTTCCCTCGGGGATTTCCTCCCTACACCTACAGCACCCTCACAGAGTCCTCTGAGCTGCTTGTAATTTACGCCAGGTGTTTTTACTCGGAGTTGAATTTTATGCCTTATGAAAATGCGGGTTCCAGAAGTTTTAAGTGTTTAAATCTTTGGAGTCAGGGTGCGCTCCGTTGGATATTAAGTTTTAACTTTTCAAATAATGTCAGTAGCTGAGAGCCTCTGAAGGAGGCGGATCTGATGTCTGGCCAGGCTGCCTGCACCGGGTTTACGGTGAGGTTGAAAGCAAGTCACTGTCTAGCCTGGAGCCAGTGTCCATGCTCTAGTGTGGGTCTGAGAAATGGAGCTCTCCAAACCCGCCCTGTCCTATTCTCAGCCTGAGGGTGAACCAGGATCCTTTGGCATCTTGTTCCCAGCTCTGTCTCCTCATGAGCCTATGTGGGAATGTACCATGAAAGATGCCCAAGCCCCAGTCAGGACCTCAATCATCAGCCTCTCTGATCTTCTCTGCTCAGGCTTGCTGAACCACCACTCAGGTCAGCTCCCCCCTGCCCCCCCCCCAAATTGCCCAGTCTGTGTTCCTAGTTTGATGGAGACCAGGCAGGCCAATAAAAAAGCACTGGCTTTGCTGATACTAGCCCCTCCCCCAACACACACCTTTGATAAGGCATTTGGCTGCACTTGTGCTGAGTTCAGGCCTTCTGTAGAGGGTGAA
This sequence comes from Zapus hudsonius, assembly GCA_004024765.1. NCBI lineage: Eukaryota > Metazoa > Chordata > Mammalia > Rodentia > Dipodidae > Zapus > Zapus hudsonius. Next base: position 6,777 of record PVHP010044031.1, read on the forward strand.
ATCTGTTGAGGAGGCATTTTTCAGCTCCCAGCCACCAAAGGCACTTTTCTGTGTGATCTCAGGAAGTCACCATTGTCATTGCTCAGCAGTCTGGGTGAGGGAAGCCCCTTTTTTAGGACAGTCTCCCTCACCTTGGCCTGTACTCCAGGTAGGGGAACCCCACTAGGCTCCTGGATGGGCATGAATCCAATGTGTAGGCAAGACAGATCTCCTTTAGTTCTCTGGTTCTGGCCTCCCACTCCTTGATCTGGAAGGATTCTTGGCCCTGTGATGCTCTGGGTGGTCTGGCCCTGGGGGAGTGTGTCTGTCTGTTCGTTCTGTCTACATTTTGCCAGCAGCCTTGCTTCCCTGTGCAAAGCTGGGTGTGGTGGAGTCTCTCCTGTAATGGACGCATGTGCCTCTACCTTCCTGACCCACACTTTAGCTCTTCTGCTCCCCCTCCCGCATACAGTTCCTGATCTCCCTGCATCTAACCTGGATGAGTTGTAGTGTGTGTGTGTGTGGGGGGGAATACTTGCCCATGGGACTGGTGGATACCAGACTACCTGCAATTTTTCCAGCTTAGGTGTACAGAAAATGTCTTTTTTTTTTTTTTTTTTTTTTTTTTTTTTGGTTTTTCGAGGTAGGGTCTCACTCTAGCCCAGGTTGACCTGGAATTCACTATGTAGTCTCAGGGTGGCCTCGAACTCATGGTGATCCTCCTACCTCTGCCTCCCTAGTGCTGGGATTAAAGGCGTGCGCCACCACGCCCGGCCCAGAAAATGTCTTTAGCAGGGATTTAGGAAGCTGAAAGTGAGGTGTGTATGCCAGAGGGGCAGTTTAGTGTGTGGGAGGTGGGCCTTTAGTTTCCCTGGCCCTGTGGTCACTGACCCTAGGCAGCAGAGAGCAGTCAATGACCTGCAGAGTCTGACTTGTCCCTGCCTCCAGCTGGGCAGTACCCCCACTAATTGTGGGGACCATTGTGAAACACCCTGGTTTGGGTGGGGCAAGGGTAGAAGATGCTGCAACTCAAAGCCACAGTTACTCCATCTGTAGGGAGACCAGGAAGGGCCCTGGTGGGATTGTCTGCCACCTAGGTGAGGGGACTCAAAATCACTAAGCTGGAAGCTTGTCCTTTCTGTCTTAATGGGGGGGGCAGCCCCTTATTACTCGGAGGGAGCAGGGGCTTTATCCCAGACCAGTTTAGGGAGGTGGCAGTGGGAAGTAGGACCTAGAATACACACGCACAGGCTTTCTGGTTGACCCTCACCTGCTGTTGGCCCTGGCAGCAGGTCTCCTGGGGAGCTGTTGGCTGGCCTCAGAGCTGCGGGAGGGAGGCGACGAAGTGCTGAGTCAGCGTGACTCGCCAGGAACAGTGCGCTCTGGGGCAGCGCTGGGGTTATTTTTAAAGCTCAGCTTCCTTCTAGGCTTGCCCCTCCCGCAGCCCAGAACTTCTAATCTCTCCCCCTGCCCCTTTGTCTTGCTTCTGCCTCTCACAGCCTTCAGTTCCCCTTTCCCGGTCACATCTCTCTGACTACCCACCTGGCTCTCTAGGGGAAGGGCCCTCAAGGCCAGGGGCAAGGCTCTAGGGAGCAAGCTCCCTGGAGGGGTTCTGACTGACTCTGGCTCTGTGTCTTGCAGAGTGCCTGCTCACTGTGCCCTCCGGGTTATGACGACCCCCAGTAAAGGAAGCAAGGCCTTGAAGGTGAGTGGGCAGGGGAGGGTAGGCTGGGGTTGAGGTGTTCGGGGCTAGGTGCTCCGCTCACCTGGGACCCTGTGTGCTGTGCTGCCCCAGGTGAAGCGGGAGCCAGGCGAGAATGGCACCAGCCTGACAGACGAGGAGCTGGTGACCATGTCAGTCCGAGAGCTGAACCAGCACCTGCGGGGCCTGTCCAAGGAGGAGATCATCCAGCTGAAACAGCGGCGCCGCACACTCAAGAACCGTGGCTACGCGGCCAGCTGCCGGGTGAAGAGGGTGACACAGAAGGAGGAGCTGGAGAAGCAGAAGGCGGAGCTACAGCAGGAGGTGGAGAAGCTGGCCTCCGAGAACGCCAGCATGAAGCTGGAGCTCGATGCCCTGCGCTCCAAGTACGAGGCCCTGCAGAACTTCGCCAGGACGGTGGCCCGCAGCCCTGTGGCCCCAGCTCGGGGCCCTCTTGCTGCCAGCCTGGGGCCTCTGGTCCCTGGCAAGGTGGCTGCTACCAGTGTCATCACAATAGTAAAGTCCAAGACGGATGCCAGGTCGTAGGGACGCGTGCAATTGGCAGTCAGTCGGGTCTTTGAGGGGCCACTAGACATGTGGCAAAGTGGGCAGCCCTGTCCCTCCTCCTCTCCTCTCCCTTTCCCTGCCTCCCTTTCCTACAAAGCACAACCTGTACCCCAGGGGCGCCGGGCTGAGCCCCTTTGATGTCATCCTTGTCGTCATGCGTGTGTTTTGTACGTTGGGATTGGTCAGTTCAACAGTGATGTTGGGTTGTCCCTAACCCTTTGTACTAAGGCCATGCAGGCTAGGAGTCCAGAGTGGGCACTCTGGGAGGGACGAGAAAGCAAGCGGCCAAGTGCACTGGGCCCTCAGGCCTGCCCTCCCCGCTTGGGTGGCCTGCAGGCTGCCGGCCTGGAATGGGACTTGACGGCTTTCTCTTCAGACGCCAGTGAGTAGCTCAACTTGGCCCAGCAGGGCTCTGAAGAGTGGGGTGTCCTCTAGGGCCCTGTGGGTGGGAACGGGGGCAGGAAACATGGTGCTGGAGCCTGGCACAGTGCACTGAATTAAGACCAAATCGCTGGCTGTGAGCGTGTGAGGAGGGTGTCAGTGTGTCCTGCGGTGGGTCCGGTGTCACTGTTTACATGACCTATTTGTGTGGTTATATAGCCCTTTATTTAAAGAGAGGTTCCTTTTACGAAGTTATTAAATTATATGTTTAAGAGCTAAAGAGAAAAAAAGAGCCGCAGAGTATTTATAAAATTGTCTTTAAAAAAACAAAAACAACATTTGACCATATAAATGGAAAAGGGAAGAAAGTATAATAGAAACTTTGCTAGTTTAAAAAAAAAATCCCTTTCTTGTAAACTTAGGGACAGCTCTGTGGCTGTTGAAGTTTAGTTTTTATACACAAGAGTTAATGATGTTACTTATAAAACTTAGTTTAAAAAAAAGAAAAAAGAAAAAAAAAAGCCACGCTGCGAGCCGACCAGAGGCTGTTCTCTTTGATATCTCTTTTGCAATTGTACCGAAAGTGACTTACTCCTTCGCCCCTCCTGCTTCCGTCTCTTGCCGGTGCCGTGGTGTTGTCCGTGCCTGGTGAGGTTTTGTGCAGCCGTAAAGTGCTGGTGCTTCTGGTGACCTTTGACCTGTGGCTGTCCCTTGTGTGTTTTCTGTGTTTGTTTTTTGGGTTCGGTTGTGTTTTTGCTTCTGCTGGCTTGCTGGGCCGGGGCTGGGCTGGGGTCCCAAGCAGCATCAACTCCATGGGCGCATTGGGGATCACCTGCTAGCCTACCTTCTGATGCACCTGCCCGTTCCTCAGCCACTCGGTCCCTCTGAGCTTTGGCTTTGGGTGTGGATCTGGGGCAAGGTCAGTGAAATCAGAAGCTGTCTTGGTCCCCCATGCTGCTTCCACATCCACCACTCCTAGCCCTGGGTGGTGGCATTGCAGGGACCAAGGAACCACTGTGGGCGCCCAGAGGGCTAGGACCTATCTGTCCCTGGATGTCTTCCTTTCTGGCCTCGGCTTTGTTTCTGTAGGCTTTAAATGGGGCCTTGGCTGGACCATCCCAGGGGCCCATTTATCCCTGACTGATTCCATGCTATGGGGTGTTGTTTTCCAGACAGAGGCCCCACTTGGGGGCAGCCATTCTTCCTTCCCTGCCTCACTGTGAGGGCCTGGAGGCCTCCACCATTGTCGGACAAGGGCTTTGACTCCAGGGTCAGGTCTGTTTCTTCCCAGCTGTCGGAGCTTTCTGCCTCCCTTTGGAATCTGTGTCTTCCAGGGATCCGCTGTTCAACTTGGAGGTGCTTCTCTGCAGGGTCCAAGCTCCCCTCCCTCCCCCAGCTACGCAGTAGAGCTGCCCACCTTCCAGCCTGAGTTCAGGGTGCTTTTCATGCTTGGGTCCCCGCCTGTAAGAGGCTATAGACCTATCTGGCTATGTGGCCCTTGGCCTCTTTATTGGTATTGCTGACATCTTCTTTGGGGGCTCTGGACCCCTGAAAAGCACAGAATATGGTCTGGTGAGGAGTACTGTGGCCCTAACCTTCCCCTCGGGCAGCAGTTTTCATCATTTGACCCAACATGCAGTGCTTTGGGGGCAGGCTTCCTCCAGTCCTGGCATCTTGGTGGGCTTCTTTGGCTTAAGGTGCTCAGACACTCCCATTGGTGCCTGAGGCTGGTGCAGGTGGAAATTCTGACTAGACTAAGCCGCTTGGTGTCCTCATCACCCCCCCCCCCCATCTGGTTTTCTACTGATTCCAGACGGGTTACTGATACTCTATGTGGCAGCAACATTAGATCTTGCCGGTCCCTAGAGGAGGGGCAGGACAAGCCTTCCATGTCCTTTTGCCCTGGCTGGGTGGTGGCGCACCACTGAATATGGCTCTCCAGTCAGGTGCAGAGGTGCAGGGCTCCCGCCTGATGGAGAGACTCAGGAGAGGAAGGGGAGGTTAAGGCTGGGCTGCGTGCTGACAGGAGTGGCAGCTCTTGGGTTTTTGAAGCTTCTTGAGTTGGTAAGGCCATGCTTCCTTTCTTGGTTTTGGGGTTCCTTGGATCTGGGGAGTGCTCGTGTACCCTGAGGAGCCAGTCCTGCAGTGCAACTCCTTTGCCCTTCACCTTGCTTTCTTGACAGCAGATCTGTGTCCAAGTGTTGGCTGTCTTTCTGATCCTTGTTCATTCCGTTTTCCTGCTGCGGGGTGTTGTGTTCTCACAACTTTCCTGACACAGCCAAGGAGGGCTTTGGCTGAAGCCAGGTCTCCCAAACTTGTCCGCTAAGTAAATGATGACGTGTGACTTCCCTCCTATCTTGACTTTGTCCATCTCTTGCTCATTCTAACATGGGACACTCAGAATTTCAGAGAAAGCCCCGCACAGATGGGTCAGCTTATGGTGATGTAGGGCCCTAGGGAGCTCCCCCACCTCGTCTCTGGCCGCTGACCTTGAAGGGTGTACCATTAGTGCACGGGTTCAGTGGGCACGCTGAGTCATGCTGAGGGCACTGAAGTCACTAGGCCTCCCTGCAGACTGCTTGGTCCATCTTTCAGGTCTATGTATTACTTGAGTGTTAACAGCCGTCTGTTCAGGGCCGAGGTTTACATTTTAAGCTAAGCCGGCTTGGAGAAGGTGAAGCTGTGTCCCTGTGGCCTTCCTTTCTGGTGTGGCCACTTGGCCAGAGTTCCCATCCACAGCTGGGATGCCTGAGCCACAGCCTGCTGCACTGTTTCCGCTCTGGGATCTTCTGAGTTACTTTTTTAGGCTGTGGTTTGGTGAAAGGAACCAACACATTAACGGTTTTTCCCAGAAGCCACTGAAGAATTCCTCTTGGCATGTTTTCACTTCCTGTTGGCTGTTTGGTTTTGGAGCAGTTGTGGAGAGCCGAGCACGGAATCAGTGCCGCATACAGGCAGAGTTGTGCCAGAGCTTGTGGCCTGCCCGGCTTCTGGCGTGTGTCCTGGGCATGTGCTGGACCTGCTGGGCCAGCTGCACGTTTGTACCCTGCAGCTGCAGCAGCACGGATGGCATGGGAGTCTCTCAAATCCGATGTAGCATGTTTCAGAGTTCCTGACCGCAGTTCTCGGTGACCCCGGTTGGGCTTCTGGCCCCTCCAGCAACCTCATGTCCCAGCCCTGCCTTTCTGCCCTTCCCTCCATTTGCTAGTCCCTGACGCCTTTAACCAAAGGGAGTGGGCACCTCCAGCCTTCTCCTAGCAGCTTAGGGCAATGGGACAAGGGCTACTGTGTGTCCAGCTCTGTTGGTCTCCTGGTGCTGAGAGGTGTGTCCATGCAGGGTTAGGTTAGTCAGTCTCTACCAGCCCTGCAGGGCTGAAGCTAGAGGGGTGGTAGGAGGTACCCTGGGAAGACCTAAATGAAGAAGGGCTGAGGTCAGGCAACACGGTGAGGCCCAGGCCTCTGCACCTGTGTAGGGCCATCAGGCTACGAGGTGAGGCCTAGATGTCTGCACCGGCCCGGGGGGCAGTTAGCGGCCTGGCCTCGGTGGGCAGCAGCCTTGATGCCCACCCGAGCCCTGCGCAGTATTTATTGCTAAATTATTGTCCGAGCGGGGCGGCGCTGGGCCTGGTCCCCGGGTATTTATTGCTGTACATAGTGTATGTTTGTGATATATAAGGTTTTCTTTATTTTGTATATGACGAATAAACGCCTTTTAAAGAGACCTGCAGGTGCCTTGTTGAGGGACTGGGGGTGGGGCACCCGGAAGGGGCGGGGCGATCGGGCTGCGCGCATGCTCCCGCGCGGCAGCCCGGCCAGGCGGAAGCGGAAGCCGGAAGCGCCGCCCCGGGAGCGATGGCAGCCGGTGGCGGCCTGAGCCGCTCGGAGCGCAAGGCTGCGGAGCGGCTCCGGAGACTGCGGGAGGAGCAGCAGCGGGAGCGCCTCCGCCAGGTAGGCCGCCGCCCGCCCGCCCGCCCGCCGTCCGCGCGTGCGCGCCGGCACTCACGCAGCCCGTCCCGCAGGTGTCGCGCATCCTGAGGAAGGCGGCGGCCGAGCGCAGCGCCGACGAGGGCCGGCTGCTGGCCGAGAGCGCGGACCTGGTCGCCGAGCTGCAGGGCCGCAGCCGGCGGCGGGAGGGCCTCAAGCGGCGCCTGGAGGAGGCGAGTCCGGCGCGCCGGCGGGGTGGGGGGCGGCGGCGGCGGCGGCGGGGGGGGTGACGCCCGGCTCCCTCCCCGCAGGTGTGCGACGACCCCGGGGAGCTGCGGAGGAAGGTTCGCGAGCTGGCCGCCGCCGTGCGGAACGCCAAGCACCTGGTTGTGTACACGGGCGCCGGGATCAGCACGGTAGGCAGGGCCCCGTCCGGCCCCCGCACCTGCCTGTCGCTTTAAAGTTCGTTGAGGCGAATACTTTTAAAAGTGGACTTGAGTCACAGCCGGGTCAAGACAAACACGAGCAATGCAGGGCATAGTCACTGCCCACCTGCTGGCATCTCCCTCATCAAACAGGCCAATCATTTGACCCAGATTATGGGCAGGTGAGCCCGACTGTCTACTGGTCCCCTACTTGGTATGCCCCCCCCCCAAAAAAAAAAACAGAAAGCTGGACAAGACATGTGGTTGGGTTGCCCAGGCCCGTAAGCTGTGTCCAGAGATCGGGAGTTTGAGGCTAGACCACGCCGTATAATAAATATTACGCTCAGGTGTTACAGGGGCTTGCTTACAAAGTCTGAAAGCCTGGGTTCAATTCCCTAGTGCCCACCTCAAGCCGGGGGCATATGTGTCGGGGCATATGTGTCGGAAGTTCGTTTTCAGCGGCAGGAGGCCCTGGTGTGCTCTCATGCTTGCTCAGATTCATTCTCTCCCTCCCTCCCTCTCCCTCT
>PVHP010044032.1:0-14154 GCA_004024765.1 Zapus hudsonius
GAACCAGGGCCACCACCTTGTGGGTCTGGCTTATGTGGGACCTGGGGAATTGAACCTGGGGCCTTAGGCACTGGAGGCAAGTGCCTTACCCACTGAGCCATCTCTCCAGCCCTTAAAATTAACTTTGACATGTCATTAAGCTAAAATATAGAATTAATATATATTTTAAAGATTTTTTTAAAAATATATTTATTTGAAAATTATATATGTGTATATATTTTGGTAATATTCACCCCATTATTCTAGTTTGTCCCCTCCCACTTAACCCCTTCCTCTTCCCAATTTTTCCTCTTCCTTCTTCCATGTCCTTCTCTCTCTCTCTCTCTCTCTCTCTCTCTCTCTCTCTCTCTCTCTCTCTTCTTTCTTTCTGACTCATTGAGTTAACTAGGGTTTCTTGTATGAGCATACAAGGGGTTATTTACCACAGCATGAACTAGTCACTAGTGACTATACCACTGAAGAAACTCTCATTATTTGTCAATTATTTCTCAGGGAGGGCTGGGACCTCTTGAACCCCACACCATCCATGACAGAACGGTGATGGCCCAATCTTGTGCAAGTGACCACAGCCTCCATGAGTTCAAGAGGGCCACAGCCAGTCATGACTGGCTCCTCCCATCCTCTGGCTCTCGCCTGCTTCCTGCCCTCTCTACTGCTGTGTCACCTGAGCCTTTGAGATGAGAAGAGAATATAGATGTCTCATTTAGGGCTGAGCAGTTAATAATCACTTACTCTCAGAACTCTGATCAGTTATTAAGAGTCTCTGCCACCCACTGCAAGAAAACAAAGTTCTAACCAGAACGGGGAATAGCACTAATCTGTGATCCTAAACATGCATATTCAAAAGTTAATTTGATGGACACAATATATCCATTCAGGGAAACAATGGTAGGAGCTTCCCAGTAAGGCCTATGACCTCCCAGCCCTGATATTTATGATGAAGTTTATAGCACTACACATGAATTCCCTCCTATGAAGCAGGCTCCAAATCCAATCAGTAGTTTACCCCCATGGCTGTCATGCCACTACTGCACCAGTAGGTAATCGTAGGTCTGGGGTGGCTCATCTCCTGCCAGCATGTCAGCTACCAGCCTGAGGTTCCAAACGATGTCTTCTGCAATAAGGTCTTACCATCTAGTTAGTTCTAGCAGGTAACCAACAAAAGTGTCAGCAGCCTGCATTATTTTGGGGGCTTCATGGGCTTCCCTGACCAAAAACTCATAAGGAGGTGTTCCACCTGGCACTAGAATTTTTCTTTAATAACTTATAGCTTCTGGAAGCAGTATTATCAGCTTACATGAGGTATCTCAATTCAAACTCTCTTTTAAAAATTATATTTTAAATTAGCTTCCACAATAGGTTTCTTTATGAATTAAAAAACGTTATATTTATTTATTTATTTATTTATTTATTTATTTATTTAAAGTGAGGAAGAAAAAGTCAGCAGAGAGAGAGAAAGAAAGAGAGAGAGGCATAGAGAGAGAAAGAGGATGGAGGAGGAGGAGAGGAGGAAGATTGGTGCACCAGAGCCTCCAGCCACTGCAAACAAACTCCAGACACAAGCACCACCTTGTGCATATGGCTTTATGTGGATACTCAGGAATCAAACCTGGGTTCTTAGGCTTTGCAGGCAAGTGCCTTAAATGCTGAGCCATCTCTCCAGCCCTCTTTATAGCTTTTTAATACATCCTTAGTTCTGGTTAATCCTCTCCACCTCTCCCCATCTACCTATGCCTGCTTAAACATCTCCACCACCAGTTTTCCCTTGTCTAATCACCAGAGAAAACAGGAACAAAATCTATAAATCAGGTTTTATAGTGTATCTTAGTCTCTTAGAATGACCTTGAAAGTTTCTTGTGAGGGTTCTATAACATTTTTAGCAAAAGCTCATCACTATTGTCATTTTTATTGGATATTCTGATGATGGTGAGGAATAACATTGATGATGATAATGATAAATTGTTTGAATATCTCAAGAGTGAGAGAAATCATTAGAAGTGTTGAGTTACAAATGTGGGTAGTACATGCTATGCAAAAATATAACAGACCCTCCCCTCCAAGTGTATGAACATTGGTATAAAAATAATATTTAAAGAATCACAAGCTTGGCATTGTAGTTGGCATTCCAGCACCTGGCAGGCTGAGACAGGAAGATCTTGAGTTCAAGGTTAGCCTGGGTGTCATAGGGAGACCCTATCTCAAAAACAAGCAAAAACAGATTGAATACGTATTGTGATGGTTTGTGTTGATGTTTATATTGATTGTCATCTTGACAGGACTTGGAACTACCTATGAGGGATTATCTTTATTAGGTGAGTCTCTGGGCACACCTGTGAGAGATTATCTTGAAGACACTCCCTAACTATGGGTGGCACCATCATGCGGGCTGAGTTCCTGGAGAAAGCTTTCATTACTCTGCTTCCTCACTATGGGCTAAATATGATCAGCCACCTCAACCTCCTGCCACCATGCCTTCCCTGCCATGATGGACTGTGACCTGGAACTGTGAGCAAAATAAGCCCTTCTTTCATAGTTTATATTGTTTGTTGTGGTGGTTTGATTCAGGTGTCCCCCATAAACTAATGTGTTCTGAATGCTTGATTCCAGCTGATGGAAATTTTGGAATTGAAGCCTTGTTGGAGGTGAGTTCTTAAGAGTGGGTTTATGGATATTATAGCCAGCTTCCTTTTGCCAGTGTTTGGCATACCTTCCTGCCACTGTTTGCCACCTGTTATGGCAGAAGTGATGTCTACCCTCTGCTCATGCCACCAGTTTTCTTTGTCATCATGGAGCTTCCCTATGAGTCTGTAAGCCAAAATAAACCCTTTCCTCCACACGCTGCTCTTGATCGTGTTCTTTCTACCTTTAAGGAAGAAGCTAACTACAAAAGTTGGTACCAAAGAGTGGGGTCATTACTGCTAGAAACCTGACTGTGTGGCTTTTGTCCTTTTGGAATTGATTTGTGAAAGGAATGTGGAAGGATTTTAAATTTTGGCCCAAGAGACACCTTGCAGTACTGTAAATAAAGCTTAGTGGACCATTCTTGTCAGTAATGAAAGACCTGAATATGATAAGATCTATGAACTGTGAGATTTTGCTTATGAGGGGAAGACAGAACTTTTGTAGAGACTGGTCTAGGAGAAGCAGTTTGCATGAGAGGCTTATGGTATCTGGCTGCCTATATCCTGAGAATGTGTGCAGGGTTGCATTGTGTAAAAATGGACTGGTGTGAGCAGATGGAGATGGCACAGAAAGAAATGAAATCTTTGGGCCAAAACTGCTGCCTGTTCAGCTGCAATTATTTGAGAGATTACAACCATTGAGATTGGGCCAGGTGATCTGCATTGGGACAGCAGGAAGAATGTGGACTCTTGAAAGTAAGAAGCCTGAATGCTAAAGGAAGTTTCCTGATCTTTAAAGTCTGCTTTATTCCCCACCTGGATTTACAATTTGGTGGCTTAACTGGTACCATGAAGTATAACAATGCAGGAAGAGAGAGTCATTGAATTTGCAACATTATTTTGTTTCTTTGGAAATGGCCATGGGCAGTGTGAAAGAAGGTTTGTTGGAGTCCCTGCATGGAGGCCCACTGAAGCCATGAGGATGAACTATGGGTTGCAGCAGAGAGCCAATGGAGATGCTAAGACTTGGATGGCTTCCAAGGAGATATACCAGCAGTGGATGAAATTTTCTGGAACTGTGAGCAGCCTAGCTGAAGGGGTGGAATTGGAACTCCAGAGACACTGTCACTGGTTATAATGGTTGTACTTGGAGACTAGTCACTGACTAGGGTTGTCAGACTTGGAGCTACAGAGTTTAATGTTGCCATGTTTGTTTTTAATTTTGTATTGGTTCAATCTCTCTTCACTATGCCCAGTGCCATCTTTTGAAGTGTGAACGTTTATTCTGTGCCATTAAGGTTTTTTTTGTTTGTTTTTACTAATATGACTCAGTTAAAAGATCCTGGACTATGGAGATATTTGAACATCATTGGGATTGATAAAAATTATGAGGACTTTTAAAGTTGGACTGAATGCATTTTATTTTACATCATGGATGGTTATCAGTTCATGGGGGCCAGGATCAGAATGTTGGGCTTTGATTCAAGTTTCCCCCATAAACTTGAGTGTTCTGAATGCCTGATCTCCAACTGATGGGAATTTTGAAGTTAAAACCTTATTGGATGTGTATTGTTGAAGTTGGGCTTATGGGTGTTACAGCCAGCTTTCCCTTGCCAGTATTTGGCATACCTTCCTGCTACTGTTTGCTACCTGCTGTGTCATAGGTGATGTCCAGTCTCTCCTCTGCCTTCAGTTCCCCTGACATCATGGAGCTTCCCCATCCAGTCTGTAAACCAAAATAAACCCTTTTCTCCACAAGCTGCTTTTGGTCATGTTCTTTCTGCCAGCAACATGAAAGCTGACTACAGCATTTATCAATTTCACAGGATCTAGAATCACCTAGAAAACAAGATTCTGGGCATACCTGTGAGGGATTATGTAGATTAGGTTAATTGGGGTTGGAAGACCCACCTTAACTGTGAGTGGTAGCATTCTGTGAAGTGGGGTAGAAAGGAGAAAGCTAGCTAAGCACCAGCATTCATTGATATCTGGTTTCTCGTTGAAGACTGAAGGGGACCAGCTACCTAAACTGCCACAATGCCTTCCCTGCTGTGATTCTATGGTATCTCTTCCAAACTATAAGCCAGAACAAACCCTTTCTTCTTTCAGATGCTTTCTGCAGGAATTTGGACACAGAAATGAGGAAAGTCACTAATACACATCATATGCTTTTGAAATGTGCTTTAAAAATAGTTCTAAAGAAGGGATAGGCTTTGGCTAGGAATCACATGCATTTGAGCAATTCAATGAAACATAAATAATTGTAATAAAATATCTTGAAAACATTTGTACAATTTTCAAAGCCTGACTTAAACATAAAGCATAGAAAAACAGGCATAATTTCATGACTTATTGTTTCTTATCATTAGAACTTTATAATAATGAGATTTCCTAGTTAAACATAAAATTGGCATGAAATATCAAAATAAATGTATCAGTGATATAATTAAAAGATATTATTCTTTACAAACACTTAATTATGAGTGATTTATAATAAAGTACAATCCATATGAGGTTAACTACCTAATGTTGTATTAAAGTGATAGAGTTAACTTTAATAACAGCTAAATGTTGTAACTCATGTTAACAGGAAACCTAGATCCTACAAAGCTCATTTGAAATGTATCATGTGATTATGATAGAAAAACAATGAAAGATGGCGACTATTATGTCCATGAGATTGACATAATTAAAAATAACACTGAAATCTTCCCAGTGATTAAACATGGTTTAAATACTATGGAGTCTTCTATCTGGAGTGAGTCAAGCTGAGCTGTTTTCTACATTACAGTGAATGATCCCAGTGGAGGAAGGGGTGATCTGCTCTTTGAAAGGTAACACATTAAAATATTTGTAGGCATGCCAAAAATATCACTGCCAGAATTTTGTTTTATGGGGGAAAGTGGGTGAAGAAAACAAATTTGGCAGCTGAAGTAATAATTCTGGTGTTTTGCAGTCTCGGGTTGTTTCTTGGTTCTGGAACAATGGCCAAGACTCCATCTGAATGATGGAGTTTTTCCCCTGAGGCTTAAGGGAGGTTCAATGTCTGAGAGAGGCAGCCCACGTGTTGCAGTCAGCTTTCTAGTTGCTGCGCAGAAAGAACCCAAACAAAAGCAGCTTTATTTGGCTTATGGGCTCCAGGGGAGACTGCATCCTGGCAGGGAAGATGATGGCATGAGCAGAGGTGTGGACATCACCTCTGCCACAGCACTGCAAACAGCAGCAGGAAGGTGTGCCAAACACTGGTAAGGGGAAGTTGGCTTATAACCCCCATAACAACAACACAGCTCTAGCAAGGTTCTAATTCCCAAACTGCCATCAGCTGAGGATCGATCACTGAGAACACATTCATTTGTTTGTGGGGGACACCTGGATCAAACCATGACAGTCTACCCTTGCCCCCACAAACTAATAATAATACAATGTGTTTAGCTCAACTCCCAAGTCCCCACAGCTTTCAACTGAGCCATAATACCAAAAATAAACCCGTAATGGCACAGAACATTCACACTGCAAAACATGAGGCAAGGCAAAAAGAGATTGAACCAATACAAGATTTAAAACAAACAGGGCACCATCAATCTCTAACTCCAAGTTTAATGATTCTAATCAATAACAAGTCTCTTAGAGATCTGATTCCACCACTCCAGCTTGGCTACTCACAGTCTGGGAAAACTTCATCCGGTGCTGGCAGCTTGCCTTGGCAGCCATCCATAGTCCTGGCATCTTATTGGGTCGCCATTGCAACTCACAGTTCATCTTCATGGCTCCATTGGGCTCCATGCAGGCAATCTAGAACACCTGCTTCACACTCCGATGGCCATTTTTCAAAAACTAAACTGTGTTGCAAATCCAATGACCCTCTCTTCTTGCATGTGTTATACTCCACAGAACTAGGTGGGTTGCCAACTTGTTAATCCAGGAAGGAACAAAGCATTCATGCCCCTTACTTCAAAGAGTCCGCATTTTTCCTGTTGTTCCAATGCAAACCAGCTGGCCCAATCTCAATGGTTGTCATCTCTCAAACAATTGCAGGTGAACAGGCAGCGGCAGCAGTTTCGACCCCAAGATCTTTCTTTCTGTGCCATCTCCATCTGCTCACACCAGTCCATCTTTACGTAACACAACCCTGCACAGGTTCCCAGGACACAGGTAGGCAGAATGCAGTAAGCCTCTCACACATACTGCTTCTGGCACAGTCCTGACCAAGTTCTTTCTCACCCTCATAAGCCAAACCTCACAGTCCATAGTTCTTACTTCATTCAGGTCTTTCAATTCTGACCTGAATGGTCCATCAGGCTGGACTCACAGCACTGTGAGACATCTCTTAGGCTGAGATTTCAAATCTTTCCACATTCCTTCTACAGATCACTTCCAAAAGGTCCAAAGCCACAGAATCAGGGTTCTAGCAGCAACAGATGACCCCACATCTAATACACCAAGTCAGGAGGAAAGGGATACTTTCAGACAGGTTGGTACTGGGTTGGGACTAAGTTTATGGAAATTGCTTATATAAAAAGGATTAAATGTGGGAATAAAATAATATGTGTTTTTCTCTCATTTTCTATGAACTCCTGTATTTGTTCGAAATATTTTGCTGGTAAAGTAGAAAAGGAAAACAGGGAGTTAACATTCAGCTTTTGACTTTCACAGTCAGATTTTTGAGCTCTTGACAACATAATAGAGCTGAAAGATGAGCTTTGCTGAGAGAGAAGAGTGTACCAAACTCCCAGGATTCTTTTTCATATTAAATGCCATGTCAGACTGACTCAGAGAAGACAGTCTTGCTCTAAGTCACAATTCAAAATGTCTGAGACAGACACAATGATGAAGACACATAGATAGAGTTAGAGGCAGCCTGGCTGGACAGGGTGCTTTCCAGCACCTTCCATGCTGCGGAGCTGAAGGACACCACTGGGAGTTGCCCCATACACACGGGGCCAAGAGGCTCCTTAACCTACCGTTTCCTAAAAGCAAGCATTCTCCCTCCATGACTTTTCTCTCTATCTTGTATACTCTAAAGTCGTACCTCATTTCTTGAATGGGACGTCTAAACTACATTTATTTTTTGACCAGAGAGATAATTTCTACTTTTTTATTGAAGGATAATGAACAATATGACAGATTATATCTCATGTTCACATCCCCCCGAATTCCACATTAATTAAGTATGAAGATCTGACTGTTATTAACTTGTTTCCTTGAAGGTTCTGTCAAAACAAAATTTCAAGACTCACAGACACAGAGAAAAAGAAAGGTTTTCATCCAGTTCTTCTAATGCTAGTGAAGGAAAGCTTCATTCTCTCTATGAAGCTTCAACTGCAAAAAAAGAAACTCCCTGAAAATAACAGGAGTTGTGCTTTCCCTTATCAGGGTCATGGAGCCATATGGGACCTGTGATGGTTCATCTTTAAGGTCAACTTTTTACTGAATATAGAAACACCATACAAACACACTTCTGTGTATGTCCATGAGGATGTTTCCAGAATGGGTTACCTGAAGCTGAAAGAATCACCCCGAGTATGAGAGGATCCATCCTATGACCTGGGGTCCCAGACTGCATACTGAGGAGAAAGTGAGCTGAGCACCAGCAGTCATCTCTCTCTGCTTCCCAGCTGTAGATGTAATGTGATCAGCTGTTTCTCATTCCTGCCACCTGACTTCCCCACAGTGAACTAACTATGCTTTTGTACATACTGTGGATTTTGAGAATGTGTAAGGACATGTATTCATCTTTCTAGTCCAGTGCAGAATGCTTTCACTGTCTTAAGAACCTTCATGTCCTACCCTCCTCCTTATCAGCTATGGTCTATAAAATAAAACTTCTTTCCTTAAGTTGCTTTTGCCTGACATTTGGTCACAGCAGTGAGAAGAGTCACTGATATAGAACCTGTGGAGAACTTAGCTCTACTGATAGAAAAACTGTGGCTAAGAGGCATCAGAGGAGTGATGAGTCATTTATGACTATGTGCAGGGCTCCCAGAAGACCATACTGTGTCTACATTCAGCACAGCACAGTTCAGGCAAAGCTGAGTCAGTTCTGTTAAAGAGGCAAGTATAAACCTCTCCTCCTGCAGAGAAGGAGTTCCAATGTGGGGTGGGAACACCGGTGTCTTTGCTGGCTGCACTTGGTAACCAGTACCTCCCAAGCACTGTTCTCTGAAGAAACCCCAGGAGGTGTCAGGGTTTGAAGTACAGACTGGACCTCTTTGGGGAGTGAAGGAAAGTTCTGTGCTAAAGAAAGAGGATAGAATGAAAAGTAAACTCAGAAAAGGAGATCACTATGGTTTGGATATGGCTTGTTTCATATATCAAATTGTGATCCCCATTGTGAGGTATGTTGAGGGTGAAAGCTTCATTCAACTATGGTGCTTACAGGTGGAGCCATGGGGGAAGTGATAAGGACTAGATAAAATCATTAGGGTAGAGACCGTATGATGGAAGGGAGACCAGGAGAAATGTATATGCAGAGATGATCTTCCTGTCTTGTCCTGTCTCTGGCCTGTAATGTTCTGTGTTGGCTCAGGACCCTACCTTGCAAGAAGGCCATCACTAGACATTGCCGCTAGACCTTGCACCCCCCCATGAACCAAGTCGATCTCTTTTCTTTATAGAACAACCTACCTACTAGTTCACTAAAGTAATAAAAAGTGAACCAATACAGCGACATTCCACAAAGGGTGAAGCTATGAAGATAGTTTTTTTAAAAAGGCAGGAAGGGTTGGAGAGATGGCTCAGCGGTTAAGGCACTTGCCTCCAGTGCCTAAGGCCCCAGATTGAATTCCCCAGTACTGACATATGCCAGACCCACAAGGTGGTGGCCCTGGTGCTCTCCCCCACCTCTGTATTTCTCTGCTTGAAAATAAATAAATAAAATATTTTTAAAAGGCAGGAAGGATGAAAAGAAAATAGATAGAACATGAAAGTTTTGTAAGACACTGAAACTATTCTGTACTGTACTAAAAGGACTGATACATGTCATTAACATTTATCAAAGCCCACAGAATATATACCAAGAGTAAAGCCTGATGTGCACACTATGAATTTTGAGAACTAATGGCAAGTCATGTAAGTTAGTTGTAATAAACCTGCTATTGAGGGATATTGATCATGGAGGATAATGGGCATGGGTGAAGACATGGAGACTGTGAGTATTCTCTTAACTTTTGACTCAATTTAGCTATGACCCAAAAATTTTCTAAAAATAATGCCTGTTTTTTAAGTTAGTTCAGTTTTTAAAATATTTTATTTATTCATTTTTCAAACAAAGAGAGAGAGAGAGAGAGAGAGAGAGAGAGAGAGAGAACCAGGGCCACCACCTTGTGGGTCTGGCTTATGTGGGTCCTGGGGAATTGAACCGGGGCCGTAGGCACTGGAGGAAAGTGCCTTAACCGCTGAGCCATCTCGCCATCCCAAGTTCAGTTTTAATATAACAATGGGTCCTGACCATTATTAAAAAGAGTAAAGGGCTTCCAATAGAGATGTCGTAGGCTTTATTGGTGTTGTGAAAGAGGAAATGGAAATATTGTAAAAGCTATGGTGGGGGAATATCCTGAGGCACTGCCCCCCTCCCCAATGACTGAGGGCTGATCAATCAGCCAACACATAGCCCTCCATCCCATGGAGCATACCAGCGATCCCACTGAGGAAGGCCCACAGTGAATGGGGGCAGGGAGGAGGTAATCAGAGGTATCAACACATGACTTGTTCACACACAGGATCTACTTTAATAAAAGAGGCACAAGAGAGCTTGTTCCTTCTCTCTGCCATGTGATGGTGTAAGCACACAATCTTCTAACCTGGAGGAGGACCCCACCAGAACCCATACTGATAACCTGGTCCTGGATCTCCAGGCCCCGGAACTGTAAGAAATATGTTTCTATTGTTTTAAACTACCAGATAGACAGGAAGCCAGACACCACTGAGGTGCAGCAGGTGAAGGTCCAGGTGAGAGGAGAGGCACCTGGAGCAGGTGGAGTGGCAGCAGTTGGAGAGTGAGAAGAAAGGAGGAACAGTGGAGAGAGAGGAGGAGCAGGTGGTACAGGAGGAGGAGATGAGGCTGCGTCTGTAAGACGTGGGCAGGAGACTAAGATCAAGGAAGCTCTCTGAGCAGATGGAGAGGTTGCTCCTGCTGGAGGACCAGAGAAAGTGAGCTCAGGGAGAAGCCAGATACAGGGCAGAACTGTGAGCCAGGAGGAGCTGAAGAGACAGGCTTCGGTTCAGATAAAGAGCCAGTTGGCTGCAGAGCTGGCAGAGTACAGCACCAAGATCACACTTCTGCAGGAGGCTCAGAGGCACCAGGAGGACAGGGTTGAGGAGGGGTGGCACCCGGCCAAGAAGACAGTAAAACCGCTGCCATGTTCAGCAGGGTCTGCCGGAGGAGTGCATTGAGTCTGTGAGCACCAGAGCTGAGCTCTTCAGGAGGGCATCCTAGATGACCACACAGGAGAAGCACATTTTAGAGGCTGAGAAGAATGACTGCATCCAGCAGCAGCTGCTGACCCTGAACACTATGGTTGTCCCAGTCCAGAGATTAGAATAAGAGTGAGAGGGATTAGGAGTGAGGTAGCCCCATTTTGTAAGCAGTTAGTCAGGGTTACAGGTCTGAAAAGAATAAACAGGTATCTGTAAGGCCTGACAGAGTGAATGAGCACAGAGGTTGAAGTGGTGGGGGAGACTATCCAGAGGCATGGCACCCCTCAGTAACAACACACTTGGGCCAGGAGAACCAGGCTGAGTACTAGGCTATCCATGGTCCCCTGCCACAAGGACTGATCCAGATGACCCACAGAGGAGGATATCCAGCTGATTGGGGAGGGGGAGGGGTGCATTGGGGAATTGGGGATAACAACTCATTGTTTGCCCACTAAATAATGTAACTCATTATGGACAATAAATATATATTAAAAAAAATAATAATGGGGTCTGGAAAACAGAGTCTGGTAACTAAAATCCAAAAAGGACTGATTTCCAAAAGGTTAAAAGCCCTGACTTAAAATGACTTCCCAGATATTTCCTGATCTATACAAAGTAACAAAATCTTCTGTCTAACTCATCAGCCTATCAGAAACCTTTCACACACACTCTAAGTAACCAACCCAATCTATTCCAACTTGATGTCTAATTTACATCTCCAAGGGTATCAAACCAATCCAGTCCAACTGGACTAGATACTTAATTTACATCCCCAAAGGTATAAAAACCCTGAACCCAGTCACTAGCAGGCTTGGGACCATCTTGGGACATTTCCCAGCTCAGGAGCTCCTCTGCCTGACTTTTACCTTGTGCTTTCCTTTCTAATAAACCCCTGTTTAACCCACCCTTTTACTGCATCTACACTCATCGTTCTTTACAGGTTGCAAGACAAGAATGAGAGCCACTGGCTTGGGGAGTGACTGTTGAGTGTTGTGCACTCTAACCCAAGGTAAGGTTACAAGAGGACTGCAATGACATCATCAATGAGAACCTGAGGCAAGGCCAGGACAAGTACAAGATGCTGTGGTAGATCCAGCAGGGCAACAGGGTGCAGCAAATTGATGAGGTAAAGGCCATGTAAAATGCCAGGCAGGGACTGAGAGAGGAGGGCACCTTACCGCAGGGCTCTGCCATATTTAGTACTTGTGGTAGTTTGAATGTATGTCCCCTGATAGACTCTGATGTTTCATTAAAGTTTGTCTCCAGCTGCCTTGCTGGAAGAGTGACTACTGGGGGGGGTTGGATCCTGGGGTCCAGCCCTGGGGTGTTACTGAAGGGGGAATCTGAATTCCAGGTCAAAGGTATGCATACCAGTCTGAGTTCTGCCTGGGTCCCTGCTGCTTGCTGCCCAGTTGTGTTTGCTTGTGGTGCAGTCGGTTTAATGGTGTCTCTCTGCTTGGATTTATGAATGGGAGCCAGCCTCTTCCCTCATTGATGAAACTTCCCCTAGGCTCTGTAAGCGGAAATAATCCCTTCCTACTATAAAGAGTATGTGCTTTGGATGTTCATTCCAGCGACATGAAGCTGACTGCAATAGTACTCTAAGCCTAGAACTACCCCTCTCAATCTGTTCTAGTCTTAGAAAAGAGCAGCTACCTGGAAGAAATATTCTGAGCCAGGAACCAGTGGAAGCCTCCCTGACTTATTCTTCCAGATTCTATCATAATTCCAAATTGGCCTGATTTCTCTGACAGATTCTGAGTCACTTTTTGTTTCATGCTTCAAGTAGGGCTGATGGGTTTCAGATGACTATAAAGTCTACTAAACTTCACACTCACATAAGGATTAATATCATGATGACCACTCTGTGACTTCCATCTGTGCCATACCTTTCCTAGTGTTGAGATGAGTTTAAATTGGTTGTTTCTGATTTCTATGAAGGATCCATCTCTGTGTTAAAGTCTCTCTCATGCAATGGTTTTCTTTCTCCAGACACCAGTTAAGGCTGCTGTCGGAAGTGATCATTCAGAGTGAATGGTACAGAACTTTCTGATTTAAAACAAAACAAAATAAAAAACACTTTATTTGATTTACTCTCAACTGTTAGACTACATTGTTAAACTTATATTCCTAAGGATCTGTTATAGAGAAATATGTGTGTGTGTGTGTGTGTGTGTGTGTGTGTGTGTGTGTGTGTGTGTATGGGTGTATGTGTGTCACTCCTCACCTTCTACCTTGTTTGAGGAAGGATCTCTTCTTGTTTACAATTGTGACTGCCAGGTTGACTGACCCTTGAGTTTCTTGGATTCTCCTGTGTGTTAATAAAGGTTTATAACATTAGTTTTAAAGAGGGAAATTTTGGTTCCCTTTATTTTGTTATATTTTACAAAATAAAACAATTACACATCAAAACACCAAAAATTGCAAGTTAATTAAGCATTGTTTTCACATATTTAAATAGTAGTAAAAGCTCACACCACTAGTCTAGCAGGAGAAAAATCAACTTATTTTTATACATTAGAAACTATCCCAGTCTCTACTATCCAATGCAAGATGTTTAACTTTTTATAAAGTTATAATCCATAAACAAAATGAAACTAAGAATTCCAAAATGACTAAGCCATCATAAAAAGTAGGCTCAGCTCTGACACAAACATTAGAAGTACAGTTAATGTAATTAAGGCTTTAATGGAAAGGGTGGGACCATGCAAAATCAACAGAGATTTGGGAACTATCCTGTGAATAAAATAGAAATAAGTTCTAGAAATAAAAACCATGGTAACAGTGACAAAGAGTGTCTTTGACATTCTTCTCTTAAAAAGCTTCATGTTGCTAAGAAAAGAAAGTTGAGCTTAAGGAGAGATTTTTTTAAAAATGGGAAGGAAAGATGGACATGGTGGCTCATGCCTTTAACCCCAACATTCAGGAAGCTGAGATAGGAGGATTGCCAAGAGTTCAAAAATAGCCTGGGCTACACAGTGAGTTCCAGGTCAACCAGGGCTAGAGTGAGAACTGCCTCAAAAATAAATAAATAATAAAGAAAGAAAAAGAAAGAAAGAAAGAAAGAAAGAAAGAAAGAAAGAAAGAAAGAAAGAAAGAAAGAAAGAAAGAAAGAAAG
>PVHP010044033.1:0-14349 GCA_004024765.1 Zapus hudsonius
ACCTTGTGCATTAGCCAGCAATTGTCACTGGTCCTTGGGGACACGTTCTCCAGCCAAGACATTTACCTCCGAGACAGTCTGGACAGGTAGCAGGCATTGTGCTGCTGTGCCAAGGCACCTGAAAGACTGGAGCCCTCCAGAGGGAATCAGTGGACCTGAGGACAGTATTCCAGTGTCTAGTATGCAGCTATGCAGGCTGTGTAGCTGTGATCGAGGCACCATTCATGTGAGTGGCTTGTGTGGGATCCACAGGGGATGACCGCTGTGGGGCTGCCATGGTGGTCTGTTCACCTTGCAGTTAACCTCTCCTTGCTGTGACAAAAATCTCACCAGAAGCAGCTTGTAGAGGAATCGGTTTATTTTGATGTAAAGACTCAAGGGGAACTCCATGATGGCAGGGTAAATAATGGCTTGAGTAGAGGCTGGACATCACCTCCTGGCCAACATCAGGTGGACAACAGCAGCAGGAGAGTGTGCCCAACACTGGCCAGGGGAAGCTGGCTCGAACCCCCATGAGCCCTCCCCCAACAACATACCTCCAACAAGGCTCCAATACTTAAACCGCCATCAGCTGGGGATCGAGCATTCAGAACACATAAGCTTCTGCAGGACACCTGAACCAAACCACCGTAATCCACATCCTCAAGTCCTCTGTAAGGACTTCTGATAGTTCACCTTTTCCCACAGTCTTCCTTACTGGTGACAGTCTAGGCTCAAGACGGGCTTGGGAAACCAGAGGGATGATCTCATTCACAATGTCCTCCAGGTCCAAAGCCACTAGACGCCTCAATTCAGGCTTCTTTTGTTTGAAGGGCCGTGGCAACTTCTGGGAGGAACGTCTGTAATTCAGTGGACCGCAGACACTCCTTTCTCCTGCACTTTGGGCATACTGAGAAAGATTGCTACGAGTACTTCTTAGCTCTTTGTCCATCTGATAGAAGAAAAACAGCATTTCATTGTTTTCATTTTCATTTCCTTGATGACTGGACGGCACATATTTATTGCCATTTGAATTTCTTCCTGCTGGGGAAGGCATAACAGAGCCAACTGCTGGTTAGAATGCCTGACCCAGAACTCTGCTAAGGCGACTGTGACCTGCTTGTTCTTGACTTGCTTTAGGTCACTCTTTTTAACAATGACTTTCTTGGCTTCCTACCTCCTCCTCCCCGATCCGTTCCTGGCATCGTGCTAGGTCTTTCATATCCCCACACTGGAGGGCGAGTCAGAAGAGGGAAGACATTCTTTGCCTCAACCGCAGAGCGCTAGATGTGTGGACTTTTGAGGTGAACTGCAAAGGCAGGTCAATCTGCCGGTGCAGTGGGATCCGATCACGAAGGGCTTTGAAAGCCACTCACGAGGTAGACCTCATTCTGGAGACAAGCAAAAGCCGCCATCACTTCGTGGTCTTCTGAGATTCGGAATCGTTGCTTATTGTTCACCAGCACCCGTCATCTCAGATGGTTCACGCTGTTGGCAGAGGGAAAGATGCAGCAGAGTGAGCATGGAGGGATAAGCCGAGTTTCGGTAGTTAGAACACAGGGTGTGGTGGCTCGGTGTGAGTTGGCAAGTAGGAGAAAGACTAGAGAGAAGGGGACGGAGTAGACAGGGTCGGGAATGTGAGGGAGGAACCGGGCATTGCTGTTCCAATGCTTTGCCAGAGCGCCGCACTGAGGGTCAGAGAGATTCCAGGAGGAATGAAGTGTCCCTCACGTGTCCTCTTGGGGAAGTGTCTCTCTGACATGATTTTGTTGAGTTGAGAGCCAAACGTGGTTTTGACTCCTGAATCCCATCATGCATTGTTGCTGTGATATTAAGCCACGCTGGCCTCACCTCATTAGGAAGGTTTTCTCAAGGATAAAGCAGTTATAGTCCTACCTGAAGGAGAATTTGGTTATCAGGGATAAGGTGGACTGTCTGACACTCGGTGGTCCTTTAATGAATGGGACCAGTTAGCTTTATAGTGGAAATTTCTTTTCTAATGCTTTTTGAGTAAACCTGCAAAATAATGGGTTTCCTTATGACATTTCCATACATGTATATAATTGTGTTTTGCTCCTAATTTGTCCCTTTACCATCCTTTCTTCCCCTCCTCCCTCTGGTTCCCTTCATTTCCCAAAATAGGTCTTTTCTGCTTTCTTATCGTATATTTGGGACTTGAATATATTTGTGCCTGTGGAGGAGAACCCGCGAGAGTTGTGTTCTTTCCCCCACGATCCTCTCTTGCTCCTGTCCTTGAGACCCTCTCTCCTCCTTCCTGGTTCCTTTTCCATTTTCCTATCTTATATATTTAGGTTCTGCATACGAGAGAAATGTGATATTTGTCTTTCTGAGTCTGGTTTATTTTGCTTACCATGTTGTCTTCAGTTCCACCCATTTTCTTATAAATGACATCACTTCATTCGCTGAGGCGGAATGAAACCTTACAGCATATACAAGCCGTGTTTTTCTCATCCATGGCCATCTAGGCTGTTCCACATCTTGGCTATTGTAAACAGTGCTGTAGTAAACAGGCATGTGTGAGCATCTGTGTGCTATCTTGGCCTACATTCCCGCAGTTACCTGCCCAGGAGTGGTGTAGTTGGTTCTGTAGTAGTTCTCTTAGGAACTTCTATACAGGTTTTCAGAATAGGTACACTAGCTTACATTTCAGTGTGTTTAACATAATCACCACTGGCGTAGGTTCAGGGCTGTGCACACTAGAGAGGAAATATGGAGCCAGGCTTTGAAAGGTAAGCAGAGCCAACAGGATCTGGGGAGAAGTAGGGGAAAAGGAGAAATGTTGATGTCTTCTTTAGTAATGTGGAGACAATACTTCCAAAAACCAGTGTGTATCGATTACTTTTCTCCGTGCTGTGGCCAAAGACATGAAAGGACAGTGTTAGGTTTATTTTGGTTCCCAGGTTAGGGGTCCTTTATGGCAGGACAGGTGTGGGGCAGCAGGACAGGAGTGTGAGGCAGGGGATCACTCGGGAGCAGAGAGAGATGAAGGCTGGAGCTCCTCAGGCTTTTCTGTTCCTTTCTCTATTTAGTTTGGGCCCACAGCTCATGTTTAGGGTGGCTGTCTCTCTCTGGAAACACCCTTAGAAACACATTCTGAGATATGTCTCCTAGGTCTAAATTTCGGTCAAGTTGAGAACGAAGCTTAACTGTTCCACTCAGTACTGAATTTTGGGAAGAGTTGTGGATGTGTTTGGGGAGGGGCTCTTCAAGGCGTCCTACCTACCCAGGTGGTGTGTACATACGCATGGGCAGCCTTTACATGTGTGCGTCTTGGTTTGTGTTCACATGGTTAATGTGTGGATTTGGTTTTGGTTTTAGGACCCAAAGTCCAATTTGATCCAACAGTGGTTGTCTCAACAAGGCGATCTTGGAGTTCTATCCAAAACTTTTCACTTATCTTCCCATCCGATACTTGGTGACTGGTCCATTCAAGTTCAAGTGAATGTGAGTATAAATATATTTTGGAGTTAAATATCAAAATTATTTAAATGGTTTCTATTGAGAAATTTCTCCAAAGTCATTTATTCCATGTACAGAAAATATGTCAACATTTACAATTTCAGTGGCTTATTTTAAATCTGTTACATTTATCACATGCTAGCCTTTGTTACAACATTTCATTGTCTTTTCCTGTGATAGGATGTTTGAAGGCTAAAACATTTTGGCCATTTTCTTCTAAAACCAATTAAATAAATGTTTGCTTACTTATATGCGTTGATGAGTTTAAAACTAAGAGATGAACATATACCTTTTATGTAACTTACTTTTTGTGTATTTTTTGAGACATGTCAAACTATCAAATCTCAATTTTTATGCTTCAGAGATGATTTTGTTTGTTATTGATAAGGCAAGCCTCAGCAAACAGATGTGACTGTGTGGGTTTTATCACATCTTGGAATTCTGATTCCATTACTAGGGCATTCCGAAAGGAGCAACTCAGAAAGAATTTAACTTAATTTTTGGATATTAAAATAGCTGATCTAAGTAAAAGCCAGATGTGTCACGTGAGAGTCATGACGTAGAGGTTTACTTGAAGCGCTATGGCAGAGGAGTGTTGTGTGGCGCTCAGTTACAGAAAGTGAGTCAGATGCAGGAGTTCAGTGTTAGGACCACAGGGACTCTTGGGACTTGGTGGATGGCCGTTGGGCACTTTTATAGATGCTTATATGATCTGTCTACCAATTCCTTTTAGTTTAGCAGGCACCTTAGTGAAGGCACAACATGATTTACAAAACCCTTTTTATTAACAACTTTATTAAGCATAGATAATAAACCATATAATAGTTTCCTTCCGCACGCCTCTCAAATCCACCCTCATTGAATCCCTTCTTTCCAGTTAGTTTCTTTTCTATTTTAACGTCATGATCTTTTCCTCCTACTGTGAAGGTCTTGTCAGGCACTGTGAGGTCATGAGTATCTTGATACCTTGGTCTTTCAGTGTCTGGACGATTGCATTGTAGGCAGTCCTCCCCTTCCATTGGCTCTACATTCTTTCCACTGCCTCTTCCAACATGGACGCCTTGGATGGTATGATGGAGATGTGTCAGAGCTGAACACTCCACTGTCGCTTCTTCTCAGTGCTATGGTGCCTTTTTAGACTTTTCGGATGGTCACTGCCATCTGCAAAGAGAAGCTTCATAAACATAAAAAATGTTCAGAGGACAGTTTGATGAGCACAATATGTAATTAGCCAGACAACAGCAGGCTTTACTCCCCAGCCATAGGCTCTTTGCCTAGGATTTCAGTACCAGACATATATTTCTTCATGGGGCCTCCAGCACTCCAGAGAACGTTTGGTCCCCCTATAACAGACATGCCAGTATTGCACCAGTTGGCACACTTGGCCTGGGTGGCCAGCCTTAAGGCTCGCAGGGTCCACTGCTGCTCAACACTAGTTAAGTTTTGTTGTCATCTTGGTTTTTCAATTACTTTGTGTGGGTCTCTGAGGATGTTTACAGGATGGCAGCCTCTCAGTAGGGGACAGGATGTAAGCCTGTAAACTGCACTGGGAAGCTAGAAATGAACATCCTTTCCTGGGAAGGCAGTGTAGGATAGGAAGGAAATTCCAGAGACTCGGGGAGTTAACAAGTCTGGGAGAGGGTTGTAAGACCCTGCCCTAAGGCTATATAAAGGAGAAGGAAATCTCTCTCTCCTCCCCCCATCCTGCCTGTTTTGTTGGTTTTGTGTGTGGTTGTTGGTGATGGGTTTCTATTTGGAAACCTGTGAAAGGCGGGCAGCCTCTTTCACCATTATGGACCTTCCCCCGAATCTGTAGTTTCAGTAAATCCTTTCCTCCCATAAACTTTGCTTGGTTTGGAGATTCCAGCAGCGTGTGGCTGACTACGGCAACAGTTCCTTCCAGTCTTCTGTCAGCTGGTTAACAGGGAGGAGATTTCTAGCTCAGCTCCAGCTTGATTTCCCAGTGACCTGCACCCAAACCTGTGGGGTCTTACCATCTCATTCTGATGGGCAACTGAAGGCCTTGGAAATGGCCTGTAATGTTTTGGGGGCCTCAGGGACCTCCCTGGACAACAATTCACTGGAAGTTATCCCACCCTTGGCACTGACAGTTTTCTGATAACAACCCTGGCTTCTGGGTGCACCATTATCCACGTCCATAGGGTACTTCTGCCCATACTCTCTTTTTTACACACATATTATTGGCTTGGAAAGAAGTAGGTTTATTCACAACATCTTAAATTTTTTCTTCTTTCCTTTTCTTTTAATGTTTCAAGGTAGGGTCTTTCTATAGTCTCAGGCTGGCCTTGAACTCACTCACAGCGATCCTCCTACCTTGGCCTCACTACCAAGGGTACCATAAACTTGAAAAAAATGGCAGTTTAAAGCCATGCACCACCATTCCTGGCAACCTCATATTTTGATTAACCCTTCCCCCACTCTTCCTTTTCTTTGTTCCTTTCCCTGATCCCACTTCCACCCCCTCTTAGATATCTATTAGAATCCCCTTCCCCAAATCACTGCCCTCTCCTCCCTCCCTCCTAGCCCCTTCCTAGCTTCCTGGCCTGGACTGTTCCTTCAGTTCACATACAAATCTAAGCATTTGACTCTAGGACCCCCATATGAGAGAGAACAGGCAGCATTTGACTTTCTGGGTGGGGGGTACCTCATTTAGTATTATCCTTTCCAGGTCCTTCCATTTCCCTACAAATTTCATTTTTCTTTACTGCCTCATTATCCACTCATCAGTTGAGGGACATCTAGGCTGCTTCCATAGCTGTTGCCAATAGAGCCACTAAACATGGATGAGCAAGTATCTCTAAGGTAGTCACTGGAGTCCCTAGCATCTGTGCCTGGGAGTGGTAGAGCTGGGTCGTATGGCAAGTCTATTTTCAGCTGTCTCAGGAACCTCCACACTGCTCTCCACAATGTAACCGCTTTACATTCCCACCAGCAGTGTAGAAGAAGGGTTCCTATTTTTCTACATCCTCGCCAGCATTTATTGTCTTGATGGTAGCCATTCTGACAGGAGTGAGAACCTTTAATCTGCATCTTCCTGAGGGCTAAGGAAGTAGAACATTGTCATGGTTTGATCCAGGTGTCCCCCACAACCAGATGAATGTGTTCTGATTTCAATTCTCAGCTGATGGCAGTTTGGGTTTTACAACCTCTCTGGAGCTGTGTTGTTGGGGCCGGGTTTATGGGGTTCTAAGCCAGCTCCCCCTTGCCAGTGTTTGGCACACTTTCCTGCCACTGTTTGCAGTGCTGTGGCGGAGGTGATGTCCACCCTCTGCTCATGCCGTCGATTTCCCTGCCAGGATGGAGTCTCCCCTCGAGTCCATAAGCCAAATAAACCCATTCCTCCACAAGCCGCTTTTGTTTGGGTTCTTTCTGCTCAGCAACTAGAAGGTTGACTGCAACATGTTTTTAGATGTTTATTGGTTTTCTGTGTTTCTTCTTTTGAGAACTCTTTATTCAGTTCCATAGTCCATTTTTTGATTGGGCTGTTTGATATCTTATTCTTTAGTTTGTGTTCCTTGTAAATCCTGGATATTAATTAATCCTCTGTCAGATGTATAGCTGGCAAAGATTTTCTCCCATTCAGTAGGTTGCCTCTTTGTTCTCTTCACAGTGTCCTTTGCTGTACAAAAGCTTTTTCATTTTATGATGTCCCAGTGGTCTATTAGGGTTTTACTTCCTGAGAAACTGGGGTTGTGTTCAGGAAGTGATTGCCTATGCAGTATGTTGACGTGCTTCTCCTGTATTTTTTCCTCTAGCAGTTTCAGAGTTTCTGGTGTGATGTTAAAGTCTTTGTTGCATTTGGACTTGATTCTTGTGCCTGGAGAGAGAGAAGATCTGCTCTCATCCTTCTACATATAGACATCCAGCTTTGCCAGCGTCAGTTGTTAAAGGGGCTCTCTTTTCTCCAGTGAATATTTTTGGCATTTTTGTAAAAAATCAGATGACTATAGCTGCCTGGGTTTACATCTGGGTCCTCTATTCGGTTTCATTGATCTATGTGTCTGTTTTTATGTGCGTATCATGCTGTTTTGGTTACTATGGCTCTGTAATATATTTTAAAATCAGATATGGTGATACTGCCAACCTTATTTTTGTTGCTCAGAATTTTCTTTGGCTATTTGAGTTTTTATTTTTCTTCCTAATGAATTTTAGCATTTTTTCTATTTTCATGAAGAATGCTATTGGATTTTTTTTTTTTAGATTTTTAAAGATAGGGTCTTACTCTAGCCCACGCTGACCTGGATCTTACTCTGTAGTCTCAGGCTGGTCTTGAACTCCAAGGTACTTTATTATTATTTTTTTGAGGCAATTGTGAATGAAGTGTTTCCCTGGTTTCATCCTCAACATGGGCATAGAATGATTTTAAGGAACATTGAAGGCAGCGCTCATTCTTGCAGTGGATCAGGCTGTGTATCAGAATTAAAAGCATATTTGTAGAGTTGGATATGAGGTCTTTGCTGATTTTCCCAGTTAATAACCAAATGCGGAAAAAGCCAAAAGAAAGTTCTGGTAGAAAAATACAAAATTAGAAAAGGCACATTTCACAGAATTCAAAGAGTGCTGACCTCAGGGTCTCTCCCAGAAAGGACACTGCGCCTCGCATCATTTGGTTTCACTACTTGCTCTGGTTACTTTTCTAGTTGAGGTGACAAAATGCCAAACAAAAGCAACTGCAGGGAGGAGGAGTTCCTTTGCCTCCCAGTTGAGGTGCGGTCCGTCATGGCCGGAACGCACTGGACCCCAGCCCATAAAGAGATGCTGTCCTCGTTTAGGGTGAGTCATCCCACCTCAACCTGATCTAGACTTTCCCTCCTCGACATGCCCACAGGTTTGCTTCCATGGTGACTACCCCGCTGCTCTAGTCTGCAGGGTAGTTGCGACGAGTGTCTTGGAGGCTGGCCACCTTCTCCTGGGTGCGCCTAGTGAGGCATCCTAGGTATGTTCCCGTCCATTACGCCCGCGTGCAGTCCTGCAGGGAGGGCACCACAGGGCTCATTTTCTGGGAGAAATCCCCGGCCCAGCGACATTCACTTCGCGTCTCTGTCCTCAGTGCGACTTAGACTGAGTGGCGGCTCTCTGTTCACTACCTTGCTTTCCAATTCGTATCTGGAGTTATCGATTAGAGCAATAAACTCAGAAATGGTAATAATTCTAAAATATATGAGTGTGTTCCATGGACCTAGCTCTTAAGCTGAAGGAGTAAAAACATCCTTAACTTTATTTTTCAATGGTTCACATTGTTTTTGGAGGAACCTAAAAAAACATTCTACACAGTGGAGACTTAAGTGTCCTTTCATCTTTCTGCAGATGGTCCAAAAAAAAAAAAAAAAAGAAAAGAACTGAACACACCTGGCTCATGGGGAGGCCGGTGATTCCCAAGGGAGCCAGGTGTGAGGTAGGCCTGAGGGAGCAGTGCGGTGGATCCTGCAGGAAATTTGAGCTCATTAGAGAAGAAGAGAAGAGTAGGTGGGCATCTAGGAAAAGCAGAGGAAAGATCTGTGTAGAAACAGGGAAGATGGAAAAGAAGAACTTCACGTGTCTGGGGTTTGGGAGAGGTCTGCGTTTCTGGAGCATGGACGAGTGATAGGAAAGGGGTTCGAAAGTGCTAGAGCCTTCGGGAGCCAGGCTGTCCTTTGTGGGCCTCATCGACTTTCCCTAGGAGCCTCTTATTTGTTTATCTCTTCCTTTCCCCTCTCTCACTCGCAGGTTAGGGCCTCCATTATTTGTCTCTTCTGCGTCCACCTGTGCTCAGTGACTAGCAAGCGCTCCAGCCATGTGACAGGCCCTGGGAGTACGGGCTTCAGGAGTGAGCAGACTCTAGAGGGATGGAGGGATGGAGAAAGTCTCATGGAATATGCGAGGTCGGAAATGTGGGCGTAGATCTGCCTCCCATGTGTGGATTGACCTGTCATTTGCTTTGGTAGGAAAAACCACATTAATGCTCTCGAGGAAATTTCGTTAAATAAAACTTTTAACCATGTAGCTATCTCGCCAGCCCCCACGGGGGATTTAGAAGAGGTTCCATAACATCTGTCCTCATCTACGTCTTCAGCTTGGTTGCGTGCCCCCATTATGTGAGCTCCGTCTTTGTATTTCTTGGCTTCAGCAGTCTGTCCCGAGCTTTCCCACATTCCCTGCCCCAAAGCTGAGATTCCCGCTCGCTTCCCCTCAGCCACTCTCTAACACGACTAAATCACCCCAGGTATTCCCTTAGCATTCACAAATTATTTATTTGCACATATGTTTTTTACTTTGTGTGTGTGGGTGTGCCAGGGTCTCTTGCTGCTGCCAGCAAATGCCAGATGCATGTGCTTCTTTGTGTGGGTCCAGCTTTACATGGGTTCTGAGGAACTGAACCTGGACTGGGGGGCCTACAAGAGTCTTGACCACTGGGCCATCCCAGCCCCTCCCTTAACTCATGTCAAATTGATTGATTGATTGATTTATAGAGAGACAGAGAAAGAGAGAGGACGGCGAGAGAGAGAGAGAGAGACAGAGAGAGAGAGAGACAGAGAGAGAGGGGGGGGGAATATGAACATGTGCATCTGCACACCAGCGCCTCCTTCCGCTTCAGATAAACTCTAGATGCCTGTATCCCTTCGTGCCTTCGTGCATCTGGCTTCTTTACAAGGGGACTGGGGAATTGAACCGGGGCCATTAGGCTTTGCAAACAGTGCTTATAACCACTGAGCCATCTACCCCACCTCAACAGTGTTACTTTTCAGTGGTGGATTGTAGTCGACCCAGTAGGCTGTAGGCTTTTAAGGCCAGCCACGGTCTTGTTCCCTTTGTCCTCAGGACCCAACGCAGTACTTGCGTGGCAGTGGAAGTCAGTAATTAAGTCGAGACTTAATGCAGTTTTCCCTTTCCACACTTCAGAAAGTGTCTTTTTCTTTTTGAAGACCGAGTGTTGATCAAGATCTGATTGCTGATGAAATGTCAGTTTGAGGCCTACAACCAAGAAAAAAGGAAGCCTCCTTAAAAATTGTGCAAAGGCCACCAGGGGTCAGTAATATCAAAGAAACGCTTGGAGCTGCAGGCTGGCCTCAGCCTCTCTGGTTTTGGCTTTCCTTGGAGAACATTACAGAACTGTGTGCTGTTTTTTTTTGTTTTGCAGCGAATAGTGATTGTGAAGGAGATATATTATCATTTAAATAGCCCCCATTGTAGAGTACTTTCATTTTTCTGAGGCAGGGACCATTCTTAGTAGAGAGCTAAGGAAGGGGAAAATGATTTTCAGGAGAGTGTTTTGAAATGCCATTTTGTCTGTAGAAAAAATATGGAATTGGTATCATGACTGAAAGGCAAAATATTAATAAAGGACTTCCTAGAGCTTGGAGCTGTAGTGACGAGATAATATGAAAGTGACATTCTTTAGGCACATTTTCTCCTAGGTCAGTCAGGAAAAGGTTTCTTTAGTCAAAACATACCAGCATTTCCCCAGTTGTAGAACAAGGTCATGAGCCATTTCTCTTACTGTCAGCCTTTCTGGAATCACTTAAATTGCATCTGACCTTTATGTATCGCTTTCACCTTCAGGACTTTGAGTAATGATAAGGAATTATTATTATTTTTAACTATATTATATATTTATTTGCAAGGAAAGAGAGAGAGAGAGAGAGAGGATGAGAGTGGGCATGCCAGGGCCTCCAGCCGCTGCAAACGAACTCCAGCTACACGTACCACTTTGTGTATCTGGCTTTACATGGGCACTGGGGACTCAAACCTGGTTTGTTAGGCTTTGCAGACAAGTGCCTTAACCACTGAGCAATGTCCCCAACCCAGGAACTATTATTTGAAAAATTACTTATTTGTGTGTGTGTGTGTGTGTGTGTGTGTGTGTGTGTGT
Source organism: Zapus hudsonius (assembly GCA_004024765.1). Classification (NCBI taxonomy): domain Eukaryota; kingdom Metazoa; phylum Chordata; class Mammalia; order Rodentia; family Dipodidae; genus Zapus; species Zapus hudsonius. Next base: position 11,330 of record PVHP010044033.1, read on the forward strand.
GTGTGTGTGTGTGCAGAGGTCCTCCTCTGTTTGGCAGAGTCTCACACTCCTCCTGGAGCTGCCCTTTTGGGTCAGAGTGACCCACCAGCGAGTCCCCGTGATTGTCTGGTCCCTGCTCCCCACAGGACGGGGTACAGCTGTTTGTGTGGGTGCTGGGAGATCCAGCTCGGGGAGATTAATCCTTCCAGGCCTTTTTGTCTGTGCGGCAAGCACTGAGCCATCTCCCCACTCCCCATAAGTTTTTTTTAGCAGGCTTCATTCACTTTTGTTTCCATACAAAACCTCTTATGTGGTGGCCACAGCTGGAACCTCTGCACTGAGGCTCTGGTGAGGATTTTCTCTAGCTGGTCAGTGAATTCCTGGCAGGGAGACTTGGTGACCAGTGGCTTTCCAGAGGTTGGGTGTCAGGTAGCATAGGTCTTGGCGATGGCATCAGAGGCGGCCTCAGCACAGTTGCCCAGGCTGAAGGGAAGAGTCATCAAGACCAGCCCTCAGCAGCAGCTTCTTGGGCACCGGGGAGGAGACAAAGCCAGTGCCCCCGGGAGCAGGAATAAGGCGCCAGCACAGCCGCAGCGGCCTGTCCCCTGGCAGGGAGGGGCTTCCACAGTAGTCTCTCCAGACAGGCACCACGGAGACCTTGGCCAAGATGACGGCCCCTCGCGTGGCTGTGGCCGCCTCCCTGGAGCACTTAATATGTTTTAGTTTTTAATAATTTTAACATATATTTAGTATGTACAGATCTGAAAAATCTGTGCTATTCCTATTATTTTTCTTTTCTTTATTTATTTGCAAGGAGAGAGAGAGAGAGATTGATTGATTGATTGTCAGGGAGAGAATGGATGTGCCAGGGCTTCCAGCTCCTGCAGACGAACTCCAGATGCATGTGTCACTTTGTACATCTGCCTGTAAGTGGGGATTGGGGAATTGAATCCCAGTCCCTAGGCTTTGCATGCAAGCACCTTAACCATTGAGGCATCTCTCTAGCCCTGTTCTTATTTTATAAATGAAAAATGTTTTATTTATTATTGATCTATTTGTTTGCGAGGAGAGTAGAGGAGAAAGGAAGAGAGAGAGAGAGAGAGAGAGAGAGAGAGAAGAGGGAAGAGAAAAGAGAGGACAGAGGAGAGAATGGGTTACGCCAGGGCCTGTAGCCATGAAAATGATTTCAGATGCCTATACCACTTTGTCCATCTGGCTTTTATGGGCACTGGGGAATTGAAACCAGGTTGCTGAGAAAATTAGGTTTTGCAGGCAAGCAGTATAACCACTAAACCATCTCTCCAGCCCTTTCATTGAAAAATAAATGTAGACACTGGAGATTAGTGATAGGACAGACTGTGAGGAAATTAACAAATACACAAATAATCCGTATGATATCTTGATTCTGCTTCTAATAATTTCTTTTAACTTTAGAAGTATGAGTTGAAAGAAATTCAGCAGCATTTAAAATATGTTTTCAATGGTCATGTAATGTGACATATTCTCTCAAATTTGCTAAAAATAGAAAGTCTCTTAAGAGTTGGAGAGCTTCACCATGGTTTATGTATATCAACCCTCTTTCATGTGGAGTGTGTGCCTCCACTCTCTCTGTAGATATAAGCCCGGGAAAGTGTTCATGGGGAGTATAAATAATTTTGATTTTGAGAAAGCAAATCTTTTGTAGTTATAGTTGTGTTCACTTTGATAAATTTAGGAAATAATGTCTAGGACACAAATATCAGTATTGAAATCAGTAATGTTACAAACATTCTGTTTAGTGTGTATGTATTATTTAGGATGCATAGTGAAAATGCATTAGAAAATGGCAGCTGGAAAGGCACCGGCTCACAAAAGTTAGTGACTGAAGGTCGCTTCTCCAGTCCTCCTCTGAAGCCAGATAAGTGACACATGCCTATGGGCTCATTTGCCGCAGCCGGAGGCCCTGGAGCACCCTTTCTCTATCTCTCACTGCTTGCAGATAAATAAAATAAAAAAGGAAAAATGATGCATAAGTTTTCTTGTTGATCTTGGAAACAACAACATTTTCGATGTCTGTTAAAAAGAATCGGGGAGGACTGCTTACAACTCAAAGTTCAAGCCACCAAACGGCCTTGGTAGTCATGATTTTGCAGGTGCCTGACAATACCACACATAATGAGAGGAAACGATGACACCTACACAAAACAGACTAATTGAGAAGGGAAGAAACATGGGGAGGGTGGGGAGGGTGAGGGGATCACAGTGGTTTATGGAAGCTATCCATAAGAAGTTTTAAAAAAGAAGAGGATACATAATTTAAGAGTTTTATCGCAAAAACTTCAAGGAATTAGAAATGTGGAGGATGTTGGTTCATAATGGTTTTGTATCCTCGATTATAAAAAGTTGTAGTTATGAATAATTTCATTTTTTCCATTGCTTTTTTGAAGTGATATCCAAAACAATTTTAAAATTATTTCCTATTAGGTTGATATCCTGGCTTTATAAATTATCTAGTCTATTTTTTTGAAAATGATGGAAGTCAGATTAAAATAATATATTTAGGGCTGGTGAGATTGCTCAGTGGTTAAGGTACTTGCTTGTAAACTAATTTGTTTAAATGACTTGCAGTGAGAAAGGTCACCTTTTTATGTAAGTAAGTTGGGAAGAAAAGCTATGAGATATCCCAAGTTTAATGTTTTATTTGACTAAAAATAAAACAGTTTTCTTATTAAACCATTGTAAATAAAAATTAATATTCAAAAAAATTTTTATACAGTCAAGTGAACAAATTAAATAAGAACTCATTTTGTTGTTTTTTTCTTCTTTCCAATAGGACCAGATGTATTATCAATCATTTCAGGTTTCAGAATATGGTAAGAGTTCTTTAATTTATTTTGAAAAAAATACCACCATTCATTACTTTTTACCAAGGTAAGAATTTTCAAGAGAGATGCTATTTAAAATAAAAACTTGAAGAGTGACAAAATTCTAGTATTCTTTATAGGCCTCAGGATATTTTTCTTTGTAAAAGTTCTGAAATCTCATTTTAAAGAAAAATGAAG
>PVHP010044034.1:0-14264 GCA_004024765.1 Zapus hudsonius
TGGGGTTAAGTTAGTTGATATTTAAGACTCAGGTACGCCTGAGTTGGAACCCTCTCTCACCCATTTATTCAATAAGTATTAAGTGGAACCCATTGTTGCCAGGCACTGGATAAGATCCTGGGAATACCAATAAGAATAAAAGTAACAAACACATATATTCAGGGAATTCTCATTCTAGCCAAGTTGTTTGACCATTCCTGAGTAGGACTACACATTGTGTTAGTCAGCCCTGCATTACTGTAACAAAGTCCTTGAGACAATCAATTTAAAGAAGAAAGGTTAATTTTGGCTCACAGTTTTGGAGGCTTCCATCAATGACTGGCCCTGTCTTTTTGTGTCTATAGCAGCATATCAGGTGGCAGAAGAAACCCTTTCATCTCATGGCTGGAAAACAAGAGACCACGATTCCACAACCCCCTTTCAGGCCACTCCTCCAAGTAATACCAAACCTCTCACTAGCCCCCAGATCTTATGGTTCCACCCCCTTCTCTTAAAACCACAGTTTTGGAAACACAGTCCAGGTCAAAATGGTAGCATACAAAGAGAGGAGTGCTGAGAGGGAAGCAGACTAGAGGGGGAAATGTGGTCTTAAGTGTGGGGACCACACTTCACCTCTCAAGGTGAAGAGATTGCTTTAGAAAAGAGGGCTAGGAAAGAGCTCTATTATGAAACCATAGTCAGAGGGAACTCCAAGTGGGCAGATTCTACAGCAGACAGGCCTCAGTCTGTTCCAGGCATAGAAAGGCAAGTGTGCCACCACTATCTGCAAGAATTAAAAGGGTGTCAGGAGATGAACATCAGCATATATGAGGACCTTAATGAAAACTATCTCCACCATGTCCCAGCTATGTTTTCTTGGGTAGATGTCTAAACTTCCTTCAGCCTCAGTTTCTTCATTTGCAAGACAGAAATGATGACAGCTGCTTTGTCACACCATTCTTGTGATGAACAAGCAAGATATTTCCAGACTAGAGATATATCTAGTCTCATAAACCCTTGCTCCCTTGTATCATTAACAAATACTGACATAGGCCCACACTGCTGAAAGGCCCACCCATAGCTCATTTCACACACAATCCAGGAGATGGGTACATGTTTCTTTCCAATAGGGAAAAGCTTCTATTTGGTGACTATAAGTCCTGCTCAATAAAATCATGAGCGTATGAAATAGGAAAAGGTGAGCAGAAAGAGCCTAATGACCATGGCTTGGGTTTGTCTAGCATCTTGGACTGCCCACTGTCCATTCTTTAGGGATGTGGCATGTTCACCTCTCAGGGGTCCAACCTATTCCAAGATACACACCACCGTGGCCTTCACAGACGGAGTGTTACTGTGTGAGGATAAATGTCTCACGTGGGCTCATGTTCTGAATGTTTGTGATTTCCTCAGCTCAGGTGGTGCTGGTTTTGGAGTTGGGGGAAACTGGAAATGGAGCCTAGTTAGAAGTAGGTTACTGAAGGTCTGCTGCCAGTTCCCAGTCCTCTCTCTCTCTCTCTCTCTCTCTCTCTCTCTCCCTCCCTCCCTCCCTCCCTATCTCTCTTGATCTCACTCTCTCTCCTTCCTGGTTGGCTTTACAGTGATCTGCTCTCCTCTGTCACACATTTCCTTTGCTGTGATGTCTTGCTCTAGTACCTGGGGCCAAGCAACCATGGACTGAACTGTCTGAAACCATGAGTCGAAATAAATCTCTCCTTCATTAAATTGTTCTGTCAGGTTGGTTTTTTTTTTTTTTAGTCAAAGTGATGAGAAAGTCAAGAAATACAGACTAATTTCTTCATAACACTCATTTCTTTGTTCTGGTAGCTGTTAATGGTTCATGCCCCACCTCCCTCAATCCTTTCACCAAGCTCTCTGTTTATGCCTCAAATTTCAACAGGAAATGAAAATGCTTCCTAAAGTTGTTCAGTTTGATTTTCAGTAGACAGAATTTAGGGAAGGTTAAGATATTACATGTCCCACAACTAAAATATACCAGATGCATAGCTTTATTCTGGGTTTTAACATATAATATCCCATTTTCCTAAATGTAATTTAATATTGCTTTCAACATGGAATGCGATACTCCAATTAGAGCAAACATAAACCATGTTTCTCTCCAAATATATATTTATACCTAGGCTAATGGAAGGGGCTAGGACAAATGATCTGTGTTAGATATTCTAAATGTGAAAAATTGAGGTTTGCAGGGATAAATTTAATAGTTATTGGGAGAATGCTGACAATAATTGGTTATTGTTGAAAAGAAATGTCAGATATCATTATTGACATTTACAATTTTAATTAGCTCGATCCCTGAGTCCAATATGTTATATTGTCCCCTTTTTAATTTTTTTTTCCAGAAGAAACAAAACTAATAGGCTTTCACAGTTATTTAAGGAAATGTTATTAAAACCCACAATGCTAGGATGTACTAATAGTTTAATGGATAAAGAATATGGGGTCATTTTTCATGTCAAAACACAACCCTGAAATGAGATATGTTGCCTGTTTGCCACAAGCTGGAGCAACACAACATAGAATATCATGGTTGGGCAGAGGTTTTCTGTGGTGATTCTTCATCTTTGTGTAGTCCATTCTCCAACCCTCTGTCACTATTTGGAGAAAGGGCATGAAATGGGGAAGGCTCTGGATGGTTGTGAGAGAACTGAACTCTGGGTGAGACATAGCTCTGAGGTTTCTATGTTGATTGTCTTTCTCCCAGGTACCTCCAGATCTAGAAATGTCCCATTTATCTAAAGGCTCTCTCAGTATGGTTGGCATTCTAGGCGTGCCTGTCCAACCAGCAAGGTGTTTACGGGAGCCATGTCCATCCTTACAACGAGAGGTAGCAAGCCTAGAGACTCTGGTTAAGGGTTCCTGGCAGAGCATGGGGATTGGGAGATCCTGCTGGGATTATTGCATCACCAGGAGCTCTCTCAGGAGGGAGTACTGAGCGAAGAAGGTCTGGGGTGGAGGCAGAGGCCGAAACAGGTCCAAGGTTCTAGACTGGATATCCTGGCTCTGAGTAGTTGAGTGTTAATTGTCGGGGCTCTTGATGGAATATCTTGGTAGATAGCTTCTTTCAGTCTTTATTTCCTCAAAATTCATATGCCGGAGCTTCATTCCCATTGTGGTCGTACTAGCCAGGGGTGCAATTGGGGAAATCATCATATTACATCAGAAAAAAAAATCTTGTGTGAGATTTTTCTATTGCTGTCATAAAATATCTGAGAAATAAAGGAGGAAAGATTGATTTTTGGCTCATTTCTTCTGAGATTTCACTGCAGGGTTGACTAGATCCACTGCTTTGAATGTGTGGTGAGTCAGAATATAATGATGCTAGAATATGTGCCAGAGGAACCTGCTTACATCATGGTGGACAGGAAGCAGGGAGGAAAATGGGAAGTGCCTGGGGGCCTATCCCTAAGCAATTCCTTCATCTCTCTAGGCTTACCTCCTAACATTTCTATAACTTCTCAAATTAGTGCCACCAGTTGTGAGCTAGTCTTTACCACACGACCCTGTGGAAGGGCGTGGGATCCTATTTAAACCATAATAGTTCTTCTTTCAACAGTGGATACGTTAGTGTCTTATAAAAGGCCCGAATGTTGCTCTCTTAGCCCCCCTTGGTGTTCTGCGCTTCTGTCAGGTGGGAGCATGTGTTTGTCCCTGCCAGAGGATACAGCAACAAGACCCCATCTTGAGGGTGGAGATGAGGCCTTTCAGGTTCAGATATCAGTACTACCAGAGCCTTGACTTGGCTCAGCTTTGAGAACCATGAGAAATATCTTTCTAGGGTTTACAAATTAAACAATAGGGGGCTTTGTTATAGCAGTACCAATATACTAAGAAATCCATCCTACTTTGATAGTTTTGTTTGTCCAAATGAGGTAGAAGGCTCAGGAAAGTTTTGCCCAAACTTCACATTTTCCCTACAAGGGACCTGGGATAAAACAGACCCATAGGACATGATATGATCAAAACAGGCTGACCTGCCTTGCCAGCCTGATAGCATTTCCCTGTGTGCCTCTTCCTTCCTAAGTATATGGTTGTGATGGTCTCTAGTGATTGTCAACTTGTCAAGAATTAGAATCACCTAAGATATAAGCCTCTTATGCTTGATTAGATTAACTGAGGTGGGAAGACTAACCTTGACCGAGGACAGAACCATTCCATGGGCTGGGGTCCTGGACTGCGTATAAGAAGTAAAAGATAATTGAGCTCCAAGATTCACCTCCTTCGACTTCCTGACTGTGGACATAACGTGACCAGCTGTATGACACTCCTGTTATCATGCCTTTCCTCTGTCACCTCAAACTGTAAGACAAGCTAAACTCTTCCTCCTTTAAGTTGGTTTGTGTCTGCTATTTTGTCCCAGCAATAAGAAAGGTAACCAAAACTATAGTCCTTCCTCTATATCCACCAGAAATAGCACCAAATCCCACTCCAAAACCTTGGCAAGAACTAGTTTTGTCTGCGATGAACTTTCTAGATTCTTGCATGGCTTTTCCTGGGGATACATAAACAAACATGTGTTCACCCCAGATCAGACATAAAAAAAAAAAACCAAAGAAATTATTTCATTCAAGACTAGCACAGTGAGTCAGTGGGCATATTGAAATTGCATACAGGAATTTAGGGGGTGATTACTCATAGGATTTTGTATATCTCAAAATCAACCACATCACTAAAATGTCCCACTTTGGCATGGGTGATGACTTCCGGAATGACTTCTGCTAACCTTCTATCCCCTGTGTGTGGTCTTTAGCACCCCATGTACAGCTGGGGTCAGTAAGAAGTGATGGCTTGATCACATGTGAGGACCAAATGGCCCTTTGCCCCCCTTCTACTAGAGACTCTCATTAGCCCTGTTGCCTACCACAGACCCAACTATTATAGAATTGCTTTACAACTATCATGTCATAACCAAGGGGCCAAGAAAGGCTGAGGTCACCACAGCCATCTGGAATCCATGATGGAGGTGGTCATGCTGTGCCCTGTTGTGGTTGTGGGATCCCTGGCCTCCCACGGATAGCCCAAGTCTCACCGGCCAGCAGGAGACAGAACTCAATCAGGGAGAGGTGAGGCAGCAATCAGACACACACACGCGACCCGGGAGAAATGTCAGGCAGATCTCAATTTATTTTAGGCATCCAAAGCCCTTTTATAACTCAAAAGCTGCATTGGTCAGCATATACCTTTCAAGCAATAAAATTTAAACTTTTTGGCGGGAGCCAATCAGCAGAATACAGCAGAGCAAAGTACATTTCCTTAAGGCTCCATGCTTTACTGCCAATTCAGCAGGATTCAGAAAATAGGGCTACTGTCACCAAAACTAAACTTAGCAAGCAGAAACAAAACTTATCAGTTACTTCATGTGCTTAAAAACTTAGCTCAAAGTTGAACAGCTAGGCTAGGGCCCGACAGTGCCCAAAGAAATAGCTACTCCCCAACAATACTACTGGTTTACCTTCTTTGATTCACCTTTACATTTTGACTTCACTCACTGCTCAGGTCTGATTGTGAGAGTAACTTCCAGGGCCTTTCTCATATTCCTTATGTTGTTCTGGGTCCCTGGCATATTGACATATTCTCATTGACATATTCTGCCTGTGTGTTGACTGTGTGTCCTTCTGGACACTCAGAACTGTTCAATTATTTCTTCTTTTTGCTTCTCTTTTGTGTGGCCTACCAGTGTCCACTATATCCTGGGTTGTCAGAGCTGAGCACATTGTACATTCTCCTTCCTTACCCGTGTTGATCCAATGGCTTGCAGTGAGGTGGAGGAAGAGTGAAAAGAACTTATAGCTCTGGATGACAGGAATCCTAAGTCTCTGTCATAGCCCTAAAGTTAATTTCTTGGCTTACTTTAAAGAGATGGAAAAAGGAAAACTCTCAAAAAATTAAACAATATGTCAAAAGAAGACAAGAGTTAAATGGCTCCACCATATAAATTGGTTGATATTCAACTGTTTTCAAAAAAAAACCTGTTAAAGTTGCAACTTCCTATGAAGAGAACAGAGTTCCTTTCAGCTTTGCCTTGGGTCTTAGAATTTCCTCTACCACCTAACTTTAAGTAAGCTTCCTCCTGAGTGGCCCTGCAGGCATGGAGATCGGAAGGTGCCCTCTGCATGTAGACATGGACACCTTTCCTAGTTAGTCCTGTTGGATGAGGAAGGGTGGAGGGTTCACCACTGTCCCCACATCAGATGTCCTCACTCCCATTCGGAATCCCTGTCTTCACTTTGAACATGCTTTGGAAAGATGATTTTTTTTCCCCATGTGCTCACGTCTGCCCCTTCGGCCTTTGTGAAGCAATTTCCTCAGAAACGATGGTCTGCCACCAAATAAGAGTTACTAAGAATAAAAATTGAATTCCGTCTGCCTGTTGACAAGCTGATTGATCTGGGGGCTCTCGTGAGCGAATCCTCTCCTAAGCATATTCTCATTTATCATGTGATTATGATAAATGCAAATCGATAGAGGCTCTGCAAGATGAGCGTCTACTGGGGACCAGGCAGGGCCTTCCCTACAACATTGCTAATTGTTTTTGACAGAATTATTCAAACTATTGAATCATTCTATTTCTTTTGTCCCCTACTTGCCATACAATCGCTTGCTGAGGTTGTAATTTTTAATATCCTGCTTATAAATGCTGAGTGTTAAAAAGTTTGCCCTTTGCATCATGAGGTTAATTTCTTCCCTTGGTTCTTCTTCCATGGGAATCTGTATCTGAGAGGAAATATTTTCAGATTTTATTTTGGTGTATTGGGACACACACTATATGCAGCTTGTGTGAAGGAAAGGCCACACAGGTGTAGGAGTGAGGAAGCCTGAATTCCGCATAAACTAGCAGAGTTCTTTCCCCTCTCTGGGCATCTCTTTAAGAAACGGGGTCAAATGAAGTCTCAGGACAGGCTGGCAAGACCGAAGTTTTCTTTACTGAGCATATTGAATTTGTATCTGTTCTTCCACTAAAGGAAAATTGGGCTGTTTCTAGGTTGTTCACATACTTATTTTTGGAGAGAGAGATGGAACCCAGTGACTCACACATGTTAGGCAAGATCTCTACCTACCACTGGACGACATCCCCAAGCAGACCTCTCTAGTCTTTTTTAATAATTGCTGTGACTCAAATATATCACCCCCAACTTCAGAAGTCATCAGTCAGTGTGACAGTATTAACACATAGGTCCTTTATGTGTGACTGGATTCGAAGTCTATAAAAAGAAGTTTCAGGTAGCGTTCACCCCTCTTACGCTTTTACTTCCCCCCCATGTAGGGACCAACAACAAGATGCCATCTTGGAAGCAGAGAGCAGCCTTCAGAGTGGATTTGGTCTTGAACTTGGCCTTCTAAACTCTGAGGAAGAAATCTGTGCTATTTAAACCTTCCTCAGCCTCAGGATTCTGTTAGAGCAGCACAGAGTGGACCAAGATACCCCTTATGAGTAGTGCTGCTGTAAACATTGCAAAAACAGTTTTATATGGACACCTGCTTTCTTTATGTGCTTACCAAGAAACAGGATTTCTGGGACATGTGGTAAGCGTGCTTTCACAGGTTAAATGGACCAATGGTATTTTTTAGAATGACAGGAACACTTTCAACTCCCACCAGTTATGTATGAGAGCATTTGTCTTTGCATCCTCATGGGCCCTTGGGATTATCCATGTTTTATTAGTTTAAAAATTGTCCTCATCCTAATAGCTTTGTCATAGACTCTTGTTATTTGAATTCACATTTTCCTAATGACAAATGATATTGAACATTTTTTCGTGCATTTATTTGGTGTCATATATCATTTTCAGTGAGATGTTTGTTTGAATCTGTTGCCTAGTTTTTAAACTGAGTTATTTCCTTACTGAGTATCTGGAGAGCTCTTTGTATAATGTGGATACTTATCTCTATGGTGTATATGCTTTATAAATACTTTTCCCTAATATGTAACTTGTCATGTTGCTCTCTTAATTGTGTTGTTAACAAGACAAAGACTTTCCAAAAATGTTTGCCTAGTGTGGAGTGTGTGTGTCATGTACCACTTTGCATATGGCTTTAAGTGAGTGTGGAGGACGGGTGGGTGGGGGGGATTGATTCTAGGCCATAGGTTCTGCAAGCAAGTACCTTTAACTGCCGAGTCATCTCCCCAACATAAAAGTGTTTGATTTTGACACAGACTATCTTTTTTTTGTCATTCCTTAGAAATTTCTTTTATGCACTGTGCTTTTGATATTGTATCTCAGAAGTCTGCCTGAATCCAGGTCAGGAACATTCAGTTATGCATCTCCTTTGAAGTACTACAGGCTGAAACGTTCCAAAACACAAATTTTTGGATTCATGACAGGAGACCCCAAGAGGACACTGCCACCTCAAACCATCATATGCAGAGTTTCAGCAAAAAGGAAGGACCATGTAAAAATACCCTCAGGCTATGTGTGCCGGTACATATGAAACATAAAGTGAATTTTGTGTTTGGACTTGGGTCCCATCCACAAAGATATCTCATTATTCATGCAAATGTCCTAAGCTCTGAAGTGCTTTTGACTCTAAGCATTCCAAATAAGGGCTCTTCAGCCTTCCCAGGTGTGTTATCTACTGTTAGGTGTGGTCAAAGTTTTTTTTTCTGTATTTTTTTAACATTTTAAAGAAAACATATGGATATCCTATTCTGTGAATTAGTTAGACATCTAAAGATTTACCAGAAATGCAAAAATCAGTTGACGACATCTGCACACACCTCTTTCTGCATGTATGGCATTCTACTCCGTTGCTCTTTTTGTCCATCTCGGCACCAATGCTATCTTTTGTGGACTCCTGGCACCTGATTGTGCATCATCAAGCTGCACCCTGAATCCTCTGACTTTTTGTATCTTAAAAATTGTCTTGGGCTGGAGAGATGGCTCAGTGGTTAAGGCACTTGCCTCCAGTGCCTAAGGCCTCCAGTTCAATTCCCCAGGACCCACATATGCCAGACCCACAAGATGGTGGTCCTGGTGCTCTCTCTATCTCTCTATCTCTATCTCTATCTCTCTGCTTGAAAATGAAATGAATAGGGCTAGAGAGATGGCTCAGTGGTTAAGTCACTTGCCTCCAGTGCCTAAGGCCCCCAGTTCAATTCCCCAGGACCCACATATGCCAGACCCACAAGATGGTGGCCCTGGTGCGCTCTCTCTCTCTCTCTCTCTCTCTCTCTCTCTCTCTCTCTCTGATTGAAAATGAATAAATAAAATATTTTTTAAAAAAATGAAATGAATAAAGAAAATATTTTTAAAAAATTGTCCAGACTGTGAGAATTCCTTAATCTTTCTGTACACATGTTCAGAATCAACTAGGGGGTGGTGTGCATAGAATCTTGCTGAGATTTCGGTTAAGGTTGCTTTAAATCTTTGTGTCAACACAAGGAGAATAGATCGCTCCATCTTAGCCATGAAAGTAGCTCCCTGGGCATGGCATTTGAGTCTTCCTTTCTCGTCCAGCACAATGTTGCTCCAAGCAGAAACATTCTACGCCTATCTTTTCAGATTCGTGTCTATGACTTCATTTTGGCAAGAGGTTGTGAGTGATAACATTTTAAATAGTTTATTTATACTTGTTCTCTACCCATAGGTAGGAATACAATTGATTTTTGTACAGTGATCTTTTATTTTGCAATCTTGCTGAGCATGCTTGTTACTTCTTGACGCTTTCTTATAGATCCCTTGTGATTTTTCGATGGAGAGAATCATATTGTCTGTGAATAGGGATAGTTTTATCTTTCTTTCCAATTCGAATACCTTTTATTTCTTTTTCTAGACTTACTGAATTTGCTTGGGCTTCCAGAACAAAATTGGATAGGAGTGATGAAGGCTGACATCCTAGATTAGTTCCTGGGCTTATGGAGAAAACATTTAATACCGTGGAGGCTGTAGAGCTTTCGTGGCTACCTTTTTATTTGTTCCCTTCTATTCCTACTTTTCTGAGAGTTTTTTATACCATAAATGAATGTCAAACTTTGCCAAATGCTTCTTCGAAATCTATTAATGTGATCCTATAATATGATGAAATATATGATTGATTTGGGGGAGGGTGTTGAGCTAGACACTCAACCTTCTGATAAACCCTACCTGGTTGTCAATAATTTTTAATGTAGCAGCTTTTCAATGACACTTTGAATTTGGATTCAGTATACCTGTAAACACAGAGTCAGAAATCCTGCCTGGTCACAATAGAGTTGAATAGAAGCTACCTTCTAGAAGGCAGGGTATGTGCCCTTTGAAAAAAAACCAGAAGAGAGTAAAGAACTTTTAACTATTTTAAAGCAAAGAAATATTTTGCTATGAACATGTCTTCAAAATAATAGGAAGAATGCTATAAGGGGGAAAAAGGGAGATAAGTATGTGCTTTGGGAGGAGTTACTCAAGATTCCTAGATAGTTTTCTTACCTCTGCCCACATCCCTACTAACTGCCTCTTGGTAGCATTTGAATTTGGATCACTAACTCTAAGTGGACATCCACCTGTCCTTCCCCACATGCATCCATGCTGAGCCACACTGGAGCCCAAGAAGGCTCCAGGGTGACCGCAAGGGCAGAACCAAGCATGCATTTCTTTTCAGGGATTGCAAGTCTGACAGATGTGGTGCAGTGAGAACCCCATTTCCAGTTCTCCACATCAAACCATGCACAAGACTTCCAGGTCTGGTTATGATCAGCTCCCCACCCTCACTTTATTTTCAATGCAACTGCCCATTGACTTATTGAATTCTTGAGTCCAGAGAACAACGTTCAGGGGAGGAGAAAGGATAGTGCACGAGGTGGAATGTTTTCCTCGGTGTTGTGGGAATTGCTCCTGTAGACATATATTCCCTTGTGCTGGTCCCTCACCCATGCAGTTCTCTTAGACTGGGGTGTGTGTCTGCTTCTTTCATAAGAATCCCTCAGGACCCTGAGCCATGCCCCTGACTTCGCCTTGGAGGCTTACTGCCCTCTGCTTTTTCCTTTGAAGCTCATCACACTGTGTCATCCAATAGCTTCATGATTCCCCAAACTAATCTTACAGAGTAAGAGATGATTGGAAAAATAGGTTTTAAGTTTTTGAGAGAACTTGCATGACCACCTAACTCTCCTTCCCACACATAACCCCATAAACATTAGTCCTTCCCCCTCCTGGAGATAGCTTTGCTTAGTCTCCAGCATTCCCTTCTGCAGACCCTCTGGGTGGCTTTTCTATCTATAACACTTTGTACTCAAATAAAGGAACTACCCATTTTGACTTTTTTCATTTGAAATATATTCTGAAAATACATCTTTTGGCTTATTTTACATTAATAATTATGTTTATTCATCCATGTCATAGCTATTCAACACTGTCTACACACCAGCCTTTCTAGGGATGCAATACTGTACAAACAGACACAATCATTAGCCCTAACGATGTGTTCTACTTGTTTGATTAATAAACCTGTAATCCTGATCAATTTTAATTGAAAACCAAACCACAATAAAACCATCTACATATATACTTATATATATGAGTGTGTGTTATGTATGACATCAGATAACAGTGCGTATTATGACAATGTACTAAGAGTTGAAGAAGAAAATACAGGAGGAACAAAAGAGTGGAAGTCTGGGAAGGAAAATTTTAAATAGAGTGGTAACTGGAAAGGAAGACCACACCTGGTATATATAATGATCTTATTCTTTTTAAAATTTATTTATTTTGCGTGTGTGTGTGTGCGTGTGTGTGTGTGTGTGTGTGTGTGTGTGTGTGTGTGTATGTGTGTGTGTGTGTTTGCATGCATGTCCATCAAGGTATCTGTGTCCCACCATCTTTGGTCTCTAGCTGTGACAAATGAGTCTGTCCTGTGAGCTTCAAATTCTGCTGGCTTCACCTCCCATTGTCATTGTCACGGGTGCTTTAGGATCACAGACACATGTGCCACTTTGCATGCAGCTTTACATGGGTTTTAGGGACTTAAACCCAGGCTGACTGACTGTAAGCAAGTGCCTTTAACCACTGAGCCCTCTCCCCTCCCCTGATCTGATTCTTTTCAGTATAACATAATGTTCTAAGTGTATGGGACTTGTGAAAGACTATTCGTTTCTTTCTACCTTATAGTCAATAAGGAATTCTATAAAAATTATCTTTGTAACTTAATATCTCAACAATAAAGCAGATTTAAAACTCACCGTGACTCAGGGAACTGAGCGGAAGAGGGGGTGGAAAGATTGTAAGAGCCATGATGAGGGAGAATATCCAGAGACATTGGCCCCCTCAGCAACAACACACAAAGTGAGGGGGGTGGAATGGGCCACCTCTTATACAACTCATAACCCCCCTACTCCATGGACTGATCCAGTATGCTGGATGAGGAAGATCCCCAGTGGATTGGGGACAGGGTGGAGGGAAATGGGGTACCATCATAAAATTTGCTCAGACAATGTATCTAATCATGGATAATAAAGATATCAACAATAAAAAAGAAAAATAAATCTTTGTAAACAATTTTTTATATATGTAAAAATCTAACAAAGCAGAAATCATTTTAAAAAGCCACAATGCTTGGTCTGGGGAGGTAGCCCTGTAGGGAGAGAGTTTGCCTGACAATCTGAGCCAATCCAAGTCACCTACAAGATAGTATCTCAAGAATATAGACTGCATTTTAGACACCTTTGAGCTTTCTGAGCCTGGAAGATATTTCTGGCTTGAGGACATCACATCTGAGGATAATGAGCCGAGTGGTTGAGGCAGGGAACGTCATTCTTCCAGTGAGCACCCTAGCTCTTCCTATCCCATTCCTGCAGTTTAAGGCTACTCCATGAACTCCAGCGGACATATTGGGCTTGTTGAAGAAACCTCCCTAGGATGCAGAGGGAAAGTCTCTTCTATTAAACAACAAATACAATGTTTTTTCCTCTGCCCAGAAAACCCCTGAAAATTCAGTGCAACGACACAAAGCATAAATGGTCCTGCACACGAAGAACTTTGAAACAGCCCTATTTCCCTCCTGAAACTCTTTCCTTGGAGTGTCCCAAAGAGTCTACATATCCTCAAGGTCAAATCAACTAAGAAAATCAGTATACTCCATTGGCTGTTGAGGGTTTAACGTTAAAATCAGGCCAGTTTAGGAGGGACAGAAAAAGAACTCTCTCTGAAGACATGATGGATATGTAGCAACTTAAGACTCTGATAATATTTCCCGAGGATGTCAGAACATTTACAATTCTTCATGCTTGGAACTCATTTGCTCCCTGCCATTATCTTTGTTGGTCATAAAGGAAAGCATCCTTGAAGTGAGTCGGGAAAGGTCATCTCATAAATATAATAAGTCGGCTCTTTGCTCTTAGTTTTGTTAGAAGAGTAGGAAGAAAATACATGAATAAGGAACTCAGTGATAAACAGCTAGGTGGTATTCCTGAATGTGTGGGGCAGGTAATTCTTGCTGACACCTGAGTCTGATATTCCCAAGTAGAGCCAACAGAAGTGATTTCTATTAAGCCCTCATATCTTATTATTTTTATAACATAAATTGCAGTTAGGCCTTCCTGTGGAATAGACGATGATGATAATTTACACATGCTGGACAGATAAATGATTCAATTCTTAGTTACAAGAGACTGTTGACAGTGATTACTGACGCTCGTTTCTTTCATGCACATTACGTGGGGCAGGAAACTCCAGGTTTAGAGGCCTTTCATGTTTTTTTCAAAGTAAATCAGTCACTCGCATAATAATTATTTATTATTTCACTTTGGCAGACAGCTGAGTGCATTTATGACTGTAAAGAGGGTTAGATAAAATACTGCAAAGTGGAGCAACTGATAAAATATTTTACAGCACAGGAGATAGCAACAATAATTAGAAGGCTTTGGTAGGCAATGAAAGACAATGCTACGGTTTTCCTGGTAACTTGTGGCTAGTTATCACCCATATTCATGGCTTGTCCAGGACTCAAGTTATAGTGTTCTCCTAGGACATGCGTTCACTCCATTAACCATGATGCACTTTTCTCATTTCTATCCCTAAATATCATCCACCTACCCATCTATCCACATAGCTCAACTTTCATTGATGCATTCAGTTTATTTGTTGAGCGGGTGCGTATTACGGATGCATATATGCATGTTTGTATGTATGGGCACACGTATGCATGCTGGATGTAACACAAGTTGACATCGGGTGTATGTTCTATTACTGTCCCCCATCCTTTTTAGAGACAGTGCCTCTCTCTGAGCCAGCCCAGAGCTTTGGATAGTGTTGTAGTCAGCCACACATCGCTGGGATGAATCTCCAAACCAGGCACAATTT
>PVHP010044035.1:0-14264 GCA_004024765.1 Zapus hudsonius
GACCTATAACCACAGTCATTCAATCAACACAGGATAGGCCATTGAGACAGGAACCAAGGATTTTCGACACAAGGACCTCTAAGCTCGCAACATTAAAGCAGCCTTATTACTCACCCACCACGACTCAGGGAACTGAGCGGAAGAGGGGGCGGAAAGATTGTGAGAGCCATGGTGGGGGAGACGGTCCAGAGGCATAGCATCCATCAGTAACAACTGACTTGGGCCAGGAAGACCGGGATGAGTACTAAGATATCCAGGATCCCTTGCCACAAGGACTAATACAGACAGCCCACAAAGGAGGATATACAACTGATCAGGGATGGGGAGGGGGGGAATTGGGGAATTCGGGATAACAACGCATGGTTTGCCCACTAAATAATGTAACTCATTATGGACAATAAATATATATTAAAAAAAGAATAAGGGGCTGTGGAAAATACTCAGTGATTACATAAACTTGCAGCTATCAGTCTGGGTTCAATTCCCAGCCATCCACAGAAAGCCAGATGGGCTTTCATTTGCAATTAGCAAGAAACCCTGGTGTGTCTGTACACACATGCCCATTCCTGTGCAAATAAACTAAATAAATACAAATAAATAAATTAAAGAATAAGTGAAGACCTTACTTGAGGGCTTGTAAGAGTCTACTCAAGAAATAAGCATAGTTTTTACTGCCTTGGTAATAATAAATATGTGGAAGATAAAGAAATAACAAAAGAGAGAATAGAGAGGTGCAGCGTCTTTGGTAATGCTCTGGTCATATAGGTAGGATGTGTACCTTTTTCCTGAGTAATAAAGAATCAGAGTTAGTTAGTTTTATGGAAAACAGGATGCTGGGAATAATGAGTAATGTTTTAGCATTCAGACTGTGAAGTTATATCAGTCCTCATAGTGGACAATACAAGTAAGCAGTAAGTCAAGTGTCCAGAAATTCATAGTAATAAAGAGAACAAATCAATGACAGAGAAATCTATGAATGATTTATGTCATGGTTTGATCCATGTGTCCCCACAAACAAATGAATGTGTTCTGATTGATAGATCCTCACCTGATGGCAGTTTGGGTTTTACAACCTTGCTGGAGCTGTGTTGTTGGGGGCGGGCTTATGGGGTTATAAACCAGCTTCCCCTTGCCAGTGTTTGGCACACCTTCCTGCCGCTGTTTGCAGTGCTGTGGCAGAGGTGATGTCCACCCCTCTGCTCATGCCATTTTCCCTGCCAGGATGGAGTCTCCCCTCGAGTCCATAAGCCTAATTCCTCCACAAGCCACTTTTGCTTGGGTTCTTTCTGAGCAGCAACTAGGAAGCTGACCACAACAACTTAAATAATCACAGAATTTTAAAACCCAAAGTAAATAACTGTCTCACTTCATGATCATACTGCTCAAATCCTTCATCAAATGAAGGGTATATGTGTTTATTTTAAGCAGCTTAATTATTTCAAAGTAAAAAAGCTCAACCCCCCGAATGGCACACTCATTCAGCCCTATAAATTGTGTATCTTTCCATTAATAATAAAATTGCTATAAGATGTAATAAAATAATTTTTGCATACTCTTTTGAGAAAATTCTCATGTTTTAAAAATAATTTTTAGATATCTAATTAAATTTAACTGATCAAATTGTGCATCCAATTTACCTAGTATAGTTAGACACTTAATATACCTCAGTTTTTGTACCTGCTTTCTTGCTGAATATGCATGTTTTTTTCTGAGTTTTGCTGTTTTGGTAAGATATGCTAACTGGGGCTGGGGTTGACAGGTGAGTGGTCACTGAGTTTCAGATAAAATACCACTAAAACTTATTCTTTTTTGCTAAATATCTTTTTAATTTGAGGCATGGTTTCACTCTACCCCAGACTTATCTAGAGTTCAGTGTGTAACCCAGGCTAGCCTAACAGCAATCCTTCTACCTCAGCCACCCAAGTGCTAGATCAAAGGCATATTCCAGAACAACCAGATATACATTTTATTTTTTGTTCCTTTATATCAAAATCTTATTCATTCTTGAAGTTGAGGATTCAGTTTAGTGATGGACCATTTATTTGCCTAACAAAACACAATGCCCTAGATTCATTCTCCAACACCATTGTGTGTTGGGTGTTGGGGGGTGGGTCATGGAGGGCAGTGGGTAAGGTGTATGTGTAGATCCTATTCTTAGCCTTTCAACAAAAATTATAGTTAGTACATCTTCACCAGCAATTATGCAGTTAAACTGCTCCTTGCACTTACAAGTTGGATTTATAATGCTCATTCTAGATAAATTCCTTGAATTTTTCTTTTTCCATATATAATATGGTTTTATTTAGCTGCTTAAGTCTTGAAAAAAATGTTTAAATGTAATTTTCTTTGAAGAGCTGACTGCTTCGAACAAGTCGCAATGCATTATATTTTTGTTCATAAAAATGCATGGAAAGATAGAAAGGGAGGCTTTGTCCCTATTTTACAAGTGTGATTTAAAAAAATCAAGTGTATGTCTGCATCTGGGGAAATAAATACTTTAAGATAAAAAAGATGACATTCTCTCTGGATTTTCTCTGTTGCTAAAAAATGACTTAATGATAGCTTCCAGCAGGAAAGGATCTCTTTTATTAAATTATGTGTTTCTTTGATTAATACTTAGCCATAATATTAACCAGCTCTAACCAGCTCCCAGGGATGATCTGCCAGCTTCCTGACAAGAGATTGTCCTCCTGAGTAGGCATCATAGGTGTGTATAACACGCCTCGCTCCAGAATGACCAGTGTGAGATCTGAATCATGTAATTTTCCTACTTTCCTCTGGATTGATTTTATTTAACATAAAATCCCACTCGCTATGGTCCCCAAGCTCATCCGTGTGTCTCCTTGGTGTCGGGCCATCTTCATCTCCATTCAGATGTTTTCCAGACCTCCAACCACTGGCTTCCCAGCTCCATGACCACAGGTCTGCAGGTTCCTTCATCGCTTGAACCCAAGTCCTTTGCATCACACCTCTTCCCTCATTCTCCGTTCCTTCTCCTTCCCCTCTTACTTCCTTAGAGACGTATTTCCTCACCCAGTATTCCACAAACTCTCATGGCCCACTGGTGATTTTAAAAACCATATCTAATTTTATTTGCATTATGTTTATTATGACCTAATACTATTTATATCACATTTAATATGTATTCCCACTTTTAATTACTGTTTTCTTGTAGATTATCGACTATGATTTTCTGAAACCAGTACCTATTACAGTGCCAGCCATATTGAAAAGAATCAGTATTTTCTAAAGCAATCGTGATGGGAGGGGAGATTGCGGGGCATAAAAGTTCTTTTAATCTCGACTTTTATTACCTTCAGTTCATAAAGACTAAGGGATTATCACATTATACTTTTTATTAGCAGTGGCCATTAGATAGCTTGTTGATGACTACTTGAGGTAACTGATGCTTGTGTCCAAGCCAGTTACATAGTTAATGTGAAATGTCCCTCACATGTGTGGGTATGTCCTGGTCTGTAGCACAGTTTTGGGAGGATATAGAAAGTTAATGGAGGTGAAGCCTCATTGCTGGACAGAGGGAGCCTTCTGAAGGCTTCAGTCCACCTCAGTGCTGGGGGAACTCTCTCTGCATCCTGTGTGCTGTCAGCTCCCACAGCCTTGGACTTGAAGCTCTTGGTCAATGTGGCTTTCCTTGTCATGGTGCACTCTACACTATAAATGTTACCACAATATATTTATCTCTTGTTCTACTGTTTTCACACATATTTTGTCACAATGACTAGTAACTAACACAGTAACAAAAAAGGAAATATTAGAAACCCAAGAAGAATGGGTCAAGGGAGACGAAAAGCACAAGTATATGTCTACACAACCTTTACATTCTAATGTGGAAAGTTCAGTTCATTCATTAAGCACAGTCATTACGTAAAGGACTTCATGATCTGTGCACACTCTGTCTGCCTCAATTTCCTCCTGAAGGACACCGTGGCATGACTTGGTGAGTGGATGATAGATTCAGTCTTGTCTCAGAAGCCAGGCTGCACTGGAGAGGTAGGTTTGGGAATAAACCCTACCTATTTCTGAGCTAGAGACCATTTCCTATTACACATGCACTGAGATCTGGGATCTAGGGAGCTCTTTATGTCTTCAAGCAGGAATATCTGTACAAGAATCTCTCTCTCTCTTTGGCCATGTTTTCTGTACCTTACCCAGTTTTCCTACCTCCAGGAATACTTCCTCAGTATCTTTTCTGAGATGATCTATGAATCTATTAGAAATGAGGAGGTTAAATATAAGCTTACCATTGGTGCTCCTCTTTATGTTTGTCTGTGTCACAAAATAAAACTGCTTTGTGCCTAGTGATTTTTCTTCTCCTAAAGATCAAACCATAGATCAAAGCCTATGGGTCTTGCTTGTTAAGTGTCCCTTTCTAATATCACATTATTCCCTGGAGTTGGCTTTTATTTCCTTTCCTTCATGGCTTAAGTTCAGTCTTTCATTTCATTTCTAGAATTTAACATAAAATTAAAGCTCATCTCTTTCTTCCAGTGTATCACCCCTCACAATTATACATGCTCAAGTCTAATCCAGACTGTGCTAAAGGGAAAATACTCCTTTCAGTTTTCCCCTCTAAAATACTTCTGTGGCACCCCATAGCCTCCAAGAAGTTCACATCTTTCAGCGTAATTTATAATGCTCTTCGTTTTAGAAGCTCACACAATGCAGGCCTCCCGGAAGGCATTAATATATATCATAGGTTTCAACATTTCACAATTGCTGTCCACAAGTTTTAATATCTTACCTTCTTGACTAACTTCTACTCAAAATTCTGTTACCAACCCAAATGTCACACCTTCTGGGATACTCCCTGGGCTTCTACATTTCAAATAAAGGTGAATTTTCTATTCTTCATTACCTTTAAATATCAATTTCTAAGGACTTATTACTAGCCTGAAATAAAACATTTGATTAGTGTCTGACCTCTGAAGGGCAGAGAATTGAGTGTCCCCGGGTCCTAACCTTTAATATTCACAGTATCTAGCAGAGTGGCTTCAAACACATGACCACTGAAAGTATTAAAAGCAAAGTGAATGGAAAAGACCTTTTTCCCTCAATCACTTCAAACAAAAAGGAACCAAAAAGACTTTTCTATTATTCACAATTTTATCTTCCTATCAGCCTGAGGAGACATCTAGACCCAGTAGATCACTGCCTGGCACAATCTCTCTATTCCGAAATCTAACTCCATCAGTAGTGGCCTCTGGGGAAACGTCATCTGGCTCTGATGTTCAACCTGCTTTCTGCTTTCTATGCTGGCTACAGACCTCCTCAAAAATATGAAGTTCTCACACTTTCCACCAGCCTCATCAAAGAATCTCAAGAAAGCTGGGATTGAAGGCGTAATGAGATTAGCAAATCCAATCTTCAAAGAAGCCCAAGGCATCTATTTTCACAAGAGTAGTATATGTGGATAATTCATTACCTAGCTCTAAATGTGCTGCGACAAATTGTGTTAATCTCAGATAGCTCTCCCATGATCTCTGCTATTGAATATGTTTTCCTAGTGATAAGAAAACTGGTGAAAAGAGATTAAAACTTCTCTTTTATTGAGATTGGAGGAGGGTGGCTTTCAGATTTATGATATGGTGGTAAATTGGCTGCAAGAGGAAAAAAAAAAAACAGTTTCTGAAATGGGTTGTTTGAAAGCCGTGAGAGCTCCTTTAATGGTTTTATGATTGAGGTTCTGTATCAAGGGCTTTCTTTTCACGTAGAGATCTGCTATAACCAAAATACTAATAATAATAAAATTAAAGCTGGGCTGTCCAAGCAGGAGGAAGGGGCCAACAGTAAAAGATACCTTTAAATAAGTGAAAGTTCTTAGGAAAGGTTAAGGGAATAGAAAGTTTGTAATCTTTCCTTAATGAATTTCTTTCTCAGTTCAAGACCCTAAGAGATAAATGTGATAATTCAAGCCAATTACATGAACATTTTGAAACTTTCTCACCTTTCCTACTCTTTTTTTGATATTCTTAACTCAACAAATTCTTCCTTAAAAAAAAAAAAACTTTCACATGAAACCTATTAATGAGGGTCGGTAATGTACTTTAGCAATTTCTTTTATTTCAATGAGTTCAATGTTAGGAAGAAAAATTATTTCCAGGACATTGCAGAAGGGCATTAGGAGTTTTATAATTAAAAAAAATCAAGCTAGCCAGCAAAAATGTTTTTGTTCTAAAGGCAAAGAACTGGCCCCAATTCCACAGTCTTCTCACTTAGTCTTCATAGTCAGTTAAAGAGGAAATAAAATAAAACTGAAATTCAATATAATACAGATGATTCCAAATCCCTAGTTTTCTTATAACCTTCCTGCTTTATTGTCAGCATTAAAGCTCAGATGTTCACCATCTCTTGTCTTGATAAATACAGTGCAATATCTCATGTCTGGTCATGTTTAAAGCCCCTTGCCATAGCAACAGTTCCCATTGTATCTCCTTAGTATAACAGTTCATATTGAATGGCAGCAGATAAATACATTTCCCAAAATTATTCAAAGAGAATCATTCAAGTTTGCCAATGCACACATCCTAAATTCTGGAATAGTTTTCCCATTAACATAGAGGATCCTCTCAATTTATTGTAAACTTAGGACCATTTAGGTGGAGAAATATTAGATGCATTTGGGTGTTTTCAGTATCTTGAAAATAAGTCCGTCTCTTCTATTCATTTCTTTCTTTCACAGAGTCCAGCGTCAATATATGATTTGGATATCAAAATATAACATAACTGTGAGGCTGGGCCCTACTGTGCAAGCAGGAGTATTTAAGCTACCAAAACCCATGTAAAGCCACATAGGGTACTGCTTGAAGGTGTGATCCCCACATGCAGAAGTCAAAGGGGGAGACACTAGAATCTCCTAGGAGGTAATGGGCCAGTAGCCTGACAAACACAGGGTGAACATGAAGAGAACCTGTCACAAATAATCCTGAAGGCAAGGACTAATGCCTGCAGTTGTCTTTGGACCCCTACATATATACCATAGGTTCATGCCTCCAGTCCTAGACATGGATACACACACAGACATGCACAGAGACACCAACACATATCACACCACAAATAAAAACTGTATCTACATATAGAACATGAAGATGGAACTGGTGAAGGAAAGTTTTTCTGTGACTAAAGAGAAAACAAGTTATCATGAATTGGCCCATTCTTCTTAAAATTAAGTACAAAATAATCATGGATATAGAGAGAAATGAGGCGGCTATCACTAAAAATATATTTCACACAAGGATTACATAATTTATCCTGTTCCATCAGTTTAATTCACTACAAATGCAAATATACTTGTTTTAAACCTCCTCAATGACATATCTTATTGAAGAAGAGACTTAAGACATGTCTGGTTTTTATTAAAGAATGAATTTCTTTGCTGGTACTACTGAACTCTCATTCAAAAGGAAAAAACAAAAACCAATTATTAAATACTATAGAAGAAAGAACAGATTTATTTGCTTCTTATTTCTTCATTTAATTTATAAGTAAATGCAACCAGTGGCAAGTGACATCAGATTATATCTGCTATAATGTAAACTTAAAAACCAAAGTATGGGCGTGTACTCAACAATAGAAAAGAAGATTCTAGAAGTGCTTAGTTATGCCAAGAGACTGTTTAGTAGCTCTTGCTTTTCCCATAAAAACTTTCAAGGTGAATGAGTGTCTGTGTTATCCTAAAATATCACAGCTCTAAATCCTGTTGTTTGGAACGTTTTACAGTCAGCCCATTGATACCATCATAACGGATACACAGCTGGAACTTTTCTCATTTGAGTCTAATGACTTTTTTCCGTGAAAACTCCACCTCCTTCAGTTCCGCCTTTCCAGACAGCAAAACGTGCTGAGCACTGATTTATTCCAGGACACAGGCTGCTCTTGGCTTTTCTTTGTCCAGAACACATGAAGGTCATGGTGAACAACAACGTCTCTCATGGACTCTGTTCCAGAAGCCAGGCTTCTCCCAGCTTGAGGAGATTATTTGGAGATTTGAATTCTGTTTAGTTTGAAATGCTTGATTTATTTCTTGCCTTCCCTTAAATTAAAAATACAGCCGGTGCACATATATTTCAACGTGTGTTTTCATCAAGGTTTTAGGTTTTATTTGCTTTTTGACACTGCTTCTCCTATGACACTGAGAAGAATGTAATTTCAGTGAGTTTCTTTACCAAGTCAAACAGGTACCATGTCTATTCTCCATCCCCTGGTCTTCTTTGGTCCTTTCTTCAGAAATCTGGAGGTTTGGGGCTCATGGAGAAGACATTACAGTCAACCTCAGGCTGTGTTTAGTGACCTAACATCTGGAGCTGTGAGCAAACACCTGCTGGGAGGAGATTGTGTCCTTGCGAAGGAGCACTCCACCTTCAGTGCCTCCCCCTGAAATGGCCAAGTTCGTTTTCTTAATGCAAAGCTGAAACTCTTGCTTTCATACATATTTTTGGGATCTTGCCAATGATATCAGACTTGTAAATCCTCTCCTTTAGGACACTCAGTGCAGAAAGCTTTTCATTGTCCTTCCTGCCCCTGCTCCAAGTGCACAGTCCCCCCCCCCCCACCAAGATGCTGTCAGTGGGAAGACCTTCCCTTACTACTGTGGTCAAAGTTCTTATCCATCATCGTGTACAAAAGCGGCAGGATCATGCTGTCAAATGTCAAATACACTGTAATTACATCCTCTCTTATATTTGATGTATGGTACTACACATACTGTAGTCTCAAGCTAGAAACCTGTTTTTCAGAAGCCTTATTTTATTGTAATTATCAAAAGCTAAAAATCATCAACGTCAAATTATGAAACTTTTATTCTAGAGACAACAAATGGGGTTTGCTCCCAAAGTAGAGAAACAGTTTGCATGTGTTTGATTGCATTTTACCTCACTCATTAAGTGTAACCTAATCTTTTTTTTTTTTTTTTTTTTTGTAGAATCCTATGAAAACACCAAATAATAACAAATTAGGATTTGGGACAGGCAATAAGGCAAGACACACAAACTGAGAGGCTGGAAATATACAATTTTGAACCTTTAATATTTAATATTGACAGAACATATGGCCTAGAAATAAAGTAAATTTAAAAGGGAAACAGGCCCATTTACCAGCGTTAGACTAAAACACAGAGTATTCTCTCACATCTGGCAAAAACTAGGCCTATGTAGTATAATGCAACACTATTTTAGTTACCTGTGCACAAATCCTTTTATAAACTTAGCCAAAAGTATTAAATACTTATATAATCATGATCATTAATTGTAAAAATCAAAAAATCGAAGTTACAGAGTTTATTATTTCTGAGTTGAGTTTAAGATACAGCAGGAAGGCAGGAGACAGAAGTTCCTCAGTATATTTATTTTTATGCATTTTGTTGCTGCTATTGTTTTTGTTTTATGGAGACAGGATCCCACACTGCAGCACAGTTTCTCTTGGAATCATGCAGCACATACATGAGGAAAATGAAAGGTTCATTTTGACACAGAAAAGAGAGAGAATCAAGGAGGCCTGGACAGACAGGTTTGCAGGTAGCTAATTCCGTTACAGGGAGAAGTGGGGTGACTATAACTGATCCCTTTTGGAGGGAAGAAGTAGAGTGAGGAGTTTCTATTTAGAGAGAAATAAAAAGATATTCTACTTCTGGGTATTTTGCATCCCAAGATGGAGAGGTTCAAAGGACTAAGAGAAAACCATTTTTACACTTAATTACAAGAAAAGGTAAATAGCTAGCATTACGGTATTGTAAATCACTATAGCGATGTGGATTTGCTGTCTCTGTAAGAAGTGTGATAGGGCGGCAAAGATAGAACCCTAACCAAAAAGGTGAGGGGGAAAATGGGGGGAGGGGAGAGGCAAAGAGCAAACAGACACATGTGACCCAGAGGAGACTGCAGGTGGGTGGAAGAGGAAGAGAGATGGTGCTCAGGACGGAGATACAGGAATTAAAGTAAAAAACAACTGCACTTGAAGATGCCATAGGAATGATACCTAGATCTCTATGCTGATCAAAAAAGAAACAGAAAAACAAAAACAATAACAAAAAAAACCAGTATATAGGGTGGGTAGGAATCCATTTATTTTATTAAGAGGGAAAGTTGGGAGTTTTATTTTACAATGGACTAGAGTACCTACAATAGCACTTACTCTCCCAGGCCCTAGGTTAACACATATACAGTAACTCTTGCTTCCATGGAGCTTATAAATAGCAGAAAGACAAACAAATGGTTAATTGATATTGAAAAATGATGAAAAGGAAGGTAATAAAGAAAGAGAAGAAATAAATCCCAATGGGTGTAGTGTCTTTTAATTCTTTTCAAAAAATTTGTTTATTTGCGAACAGAGAGAGAGAGAGAGAGAGAGAGAGAGAGAGAGAGAGAGAGAGAGAGAGAGAAGGCCCACCAGGACTTCTCGTCACTGTCACCAATCTCAAGACAATGCCACAGTGTGTATTTGGCTTTACTTGGTTACTGGGGAATTGAACTCTGATCATCAGATCTTGCAAGTAAGCCCCTTTAACCACTGAACCATCTCTCCAGCCTGTAATGTGTTGTTGTTTTTTTAAATAGGGGTGACCTGAAGTGTTTTAGTGCTTTTTGAAATCAAGGATATAACCAGTTAGAACGAGTTAACCAACTACCCAAAAGAAAGGCATTTGAAGTACTACTATATGATTCTTAATATCAGACTTCAGAATCTTAACATTCTTTGGAAAAGAAAAGACTAAAAAACAAACTTCTTTTATGACTGTTTGTTTGTTTGTTTGTTCGCTTTTCCTTTATTTTATTTTGTTTTGTTTTGAGGTAACTCTATAGCATAGGCAGACATCAAACTCACGACCAGAAACTCATCCTGACCCTCCTGCGTTAGCCTCCCAATCACTGAGATTCCAGGCATCAGCTAGGCTTTCCTTTCGTTCCTTTCCTCTTGCCATCAGTGCAATCAAACACGGCAATTGGTTCAGAGAGAGACAAACATGATGAACTTGCTTGTGGTCTAAAACTAAGGGAAAGAAAGAGGAAGTGAATTCCACTCAGTGCCACCTGCTTCTGTTTTCCTGTGAAGTTATAAGCAAGGAACCTGTGTCAGGCAGCTCACAACCCTTTCTGCTTACATCTTGCATCACGTCTTGTGTGTGAGGCCAACCAAGCGACTTGCTTATTTCAAAGCATGTGTCAAAAGTGGTGGGTGCCATTGTTCTGATGAGGTGACTCAAGGCTGACTCCCGGCTTGTTAACAATCTCTCACTGCTACCCTTATTTCTGTGTCTGGTGAACTTGACGGAATTTTGCAAGATTCTTAGTGGGAAAGCCTAAAGGGCATGGAACTGAGCCAGGCCTTCTGTCATGTTGGCAGCCTAGAAGATCTGAGGCCTCTATGAGTTTACAGAGTCTGAGTTCTCCCATCCACCAAGTCCCTTCATGGAAAAGGCTCCAGGTGACCTCCACTCTCCAAATCGCAGAACTGCAGGTCGGAGTTTCTGACCAAGAAAAACTGTGCGATCATAAATGTGCATTATTTTAAGTAGCTAAATTTGGCTATGCTATGTTGTGATTGATAATAAAGAGCACATTTAGTCCAAGGGTGGATCCATGGTCCCCTACCACAAAGACTGATCCAGATGGCCCACGGAGTAGGATATTCAGCTGACTGGGGATGGGGAAGGGGGGCAATGGGAAATTGGGAATAACAACTCATGGTTGGCCCACTAAACAATGTAACTCATTATGAACAATAAAGAAAAAAAATAAAAAAGAAAACAGTAAAATAAGAGCTATTAACATATCTATATAGAACACCTTTTAGCGTTCAGACATGTTATCCCATTCTTAGAAGATAATAATGGCCAACTGCAACAGGTTTAGCTACAGAAATGGGTATGTGGGGAAGGCAAGCTGCCGTGAACTCAGAGGAGAGGAGGTTTCAGCTAAAAGGAGAACTTGTTCAGGACTGAAGTGTGAGAGAAAGGGTTCCATTTTCTCACCCCCTCAGCCTGTGCAATAAGTGTGGCATCAAGTGTGAGTTTGTGATATGATATGATATGATATGAACGAGTGTGATATCATGTGTGGTAGAACTCAAGCATGCATGTAATACTCTCTCAAGTGTTTCTAAAAAGGAATAGAGTCTTCCCAAAGACATATCCAAAGAGGGTCTAGCATGCCTTATGTCAAGTAAAATTTTTTTCTATATTTTATAGTAAGTATTGGCATTGAATATTATATAAAGGCAGTTTAGTTACATAGAGAGTAACTTATTAAATAGTCTATGAGAAATCTGACTCACACAATGATAAAGTTTTTTTTCCTAAGAATTTTGTTTCCTTAATTCAAGGAAACATTTGTGTTTTGTATACACCTATTATACAAAGTACATTCTTATATGAATTTAAAATATAATATCATCAATGTAGCTGTAACCACTAATAGCAGAAAATGAGAAAACGGTTTACTTGCTTGCTTTGTAGTCTTTGGAAGACATTTGTTTTATTGGATTTCATTTTCCTACATTAACTCTTCTGGTTATAGTTCTCGCAATTTAAATATATTTCTTATACTGCAGCCTATAATTTAGTGAGAAATAAGGTTTGCCACTTGTTAGCAATGTGACCTTAGTGGAGGTATTTTATACTTTCAAATTTTTATTTTCTCTAAAAATATAGTCAAATATAAAATATGCTTTAATGTTCATACATAATAATCAAAAAAAGATTCATTATCTTAAATCTGCACCTTGAGCACCTGAATGACCCAGGGCTTATGTGATTCTGTAACATGACTAACTACAAAAGGGTAGAAGTGATATTTGAAAACTTGCTTTCTCATTTGAGGAAGAAAGAGATATGAATCCATTTTAGATAAAATATGGAGACATGTATATATAGTGTGTGAAGCTAATCCACATATAACATATTAAGATCAAAGTCTATGATCTTAAAAAAGTGACAAATTATCAACTGTTTAGAGTCAGGAATTTTTAGAACTCTGCTGTCTGATTTTGTATAAATTGACATATGGAGGTGCACATGTACACATAGACATAAACACTCAGGCACATGTGCATATGTACATATATATATATATATATATATATATATATATATATATATATATATATATATGTAGAGATAAAGGCAGAAAGTGACAGGTAGCCTCTGATATATATAAAATCTACACACACACCCTCTAGGTGAGGGGTTGAGGAGATGGCTGTGTGTGTAAAAGTGTTTGTTGCACAAGCATAATGACCTGAGCAAGGATCCCCAGGGCCCATGTAAAGCTAGACACAGTGGTGAATGTCTGTAATTCTAGCCTTTCTATGGCCAGATGGGGAGAAGAGAGAGAATACCCAGATACTCATGGTTAAGCTATCCTAATACATGCAGTGGGGATCAGCAAACGACCATGCCTCAGACAAGATAAAAATCAAGGCATGACACACCAGGTTTTTCTTGGACCTACAACTGGGTTCCATATACCTGTGTACACTCACACACACACACACACACACACACACACACACACACACACACACATTCTCTCTCTCTCTCTCTCTCACACACACACATGATATTAATAATTTTTAAAAGCCTCCAGGTGAAATGCTACTAGGTATTTATGAGGCCCTACTTCTGCAAAAGATCCAAGTGAATTATGCCTTGACCTCCAACCCATATTTATGAGACAACAAATATGGGTATTTAAAGAGCTATGTTCATGGCATTCTTGGTAAAGCAGAGAGAAACTAATACAGCCCCTTTGTTCTAAGGAGTGGTGAGTAAGATGGTGGCTGGAGGAACTGAATGCAGTTTGGATGTGTGGCCTATGGTGCCCTCAAGCACTTGTTAGAGGCTCCTTAAAGATAGAGATGAAGGAAAGACAGATGACAGAGAGTGAGCAGGCAGGGGCTGGCTCCTCTTAGGTTGACATGGTCTGACCTAGGACCCCAAGGAAACTCACAACTACGACATTAATGTGACATTCCTGGTGATGGTGATGGTAGAAGATTGGATCATGTTTCATTTACTCAATTGTAGCCTTACTTATAGATTTTAATTGTGAAGAATATGTTTTGTTGTGATTGGTGCACACACATCCCCAGGATACCTTTGCTTTCATGGAAGTCAAACACAGCATTTCCAAGTTATCTATCATTCAGTATTTTAAAAATGATATCATTCTGGTGGAAACACATGTGGAATTTGAGCTATAATGATTGCACGTAGCAAAACTGCATGAAGCATACAAACTCACATCTTGGATAGA
>PVHP010044036.1:0-14250 GCA_004024765.1 Zapus hudsonius
GCATGTGGAACTTACAAAAGCGCAATGTCAACAAAGCCTGTGACATACCATCTGCAGAAATAGTACATGGAGCCAGCTATGATCACAAGAAACAACAGAATGAGAATCACAGTCAAGGCAACGTATTCTGTGCTCAAGGGTTGATGGACGGTTAGAAAGAAGTGTTCACAGCGGAGGCCAGTGTAACCCACTTCACATCTAAAAAAAAAAAAGCAACAAGAAATAGACTTTAAAAATTGCATTGTGGTGGGCTGGAGAGATGGCTCAGCGGTTAAGGCACTTGCCTCCAGTGCCTAAGGCCTGGGGTTCAATTCCCCAGGTCCCACATAAGCCAGATCCACAAGGTGGTGGCCCTGGTGCATTCTCTCTCTCTCTCTCTCTCTCTCTCTCTCTCTCTCTCTCTCTCTCTCCTTGAAAATGAATAAATAAAATATTTTAAAAAATTGCATTGTGGGAACGAGGTTTGTGAGAATTAAGTTCCTACCATCGTGTGTGAAATCAGCGAGCTTTGCTAAAAGTTGAAAACACGAGATCAAGTTCAAAGACTGAACTCTACGTTGGGCCGACATTGATCAAATGGCTTTACATCTTTCTGGGACTAAGCAGTGAAAGGATAATGACAGTGTGGTTTGGCTACAAAGGTTCTGAGATCCAGGATGGTGCTTTGTAAGCTTTGTAGGATGAGGTGTTGAAACAAGGCTGATACAGACATCCAGTGAACATGGACAATGGGGTTGCTATAGTAACAAGTGAGAGAGTCAGGTCAAAGCCTCTCCGACGTGCACCCTGATGTATTTGTACAGTTCAAATGCTACTGTTTGCTCCCTAATTTCAAAAAATGAATGGGGCTGGAGAGATGGCTCTGTGGTTAAGGTGATAATCTGCAGCGCCTAACGACCAGGGTTCCATTCCCCAGCACCCACGTTAAGCCAGAGGCACGAGGTGGTGCATGCTTCTGGAGTCCGTTTGCAGTGGCTGGAGGCCCTGGCACACTCATTCTCTCTGTGTTTCTTCTCTCTCTATCTCTTTGCTCGCAAATAAATAATTTTAAATTACAGAAATCATTAATGAACTTTTAATAGTAGATATACACTATTTGCGGCCGCCCATGGACGTAGAGGTTAACGATACACAAAGGAGAGGGAAGTGCGGGTTTCGGTGTTTGTTTGGGGGACATTACCTGCAGTAGTTTTCATTCATGTCCACCAGGTAGATGCACCGCCCGTGCAAACAGTAGCCGTTCATGTCCGAGCTGCACTTCGTGATGGACACCTGGGCCATGCGGGGGTTGTCTTCCGTCTGGACTGTGGAGAGAGGCAAAGTTGGACGCGCTCGGCTGCAGTCTGGGCTCTGATGGCATTCACGATCCCTTCATCACAGGAAGCACCCTGCAACCTCAGCAAGCGCGTCACGCACCCATGGGGACAGAAGGACACTCAGGGTGGAGCTCCTCCCGTGACTCACTTCTGGGACCAATAAACAAGCCAAGTCCTAAGCCGAGCAGACTAAACAAAATGTCACGAGAGGGTTTGACTTAAGAGATTTGACAGAGAGAAAAGTTCCGCAGGCGGGCACACAAGGCTTTCGGCCTCTACAGTAGGTGGGATGCCCTTCTCCAAGCAAAATCAAAGCCATTCTGGAATTCATGACTCCCAAAAGCCATGAAATTGGTTAATTAAAGAGAGCTTAATTCTGTCATGGGCTTCTATACCGGTAAGCTTTATTTGGGGTATGTTCCCAGCTGCCAGGGCTGTTGTAATCAAATTCATCAGATTTTCCAACATCTCTTGTTTAGAGACCTTGATGTGAACTAGATAAACGCTCAATTAGGAGTGCCTGTTGGGCAAATGCAATGAAAATAGGAGCTCCGTTCAAAGAGTGTGTCGATATTTTTACTAAAATGTGAAGGAACCTTGTAAATTTACTCAAGAAAGCATCTGGGTTTGGGTTCTCATGCCAAATGGCCAAAAGACAAAAGGCGTTGGTGGAGAGAGGCTGAACACCCCCAGAAGGCCATGGTGATGGACAGGAGGAGAAGTGGGAGGACTGCTCTTCCTCCGCCCGCCTGGATCCCGGAGCTCTCCTTGGACAGCATGTAGAGTCCACTGTCCTTGGGCTAGACTGTGACCTCCTGTCGTCCCATCTCTTTGCCCTGGCAGGATGCTCGTGAGATGTGAAAGACTCCATAAACATTTTCTGAACATTGCGACTGAAAGAAAGGATCTCATGTGTCTCTTATGTGCTCACACACACACATGCACGCACACACGTGTACACACACGCGCACACACAGGCATGCACACATACACGCACACACCACGTACAGAGCTTACATTTTCCTGTTTTCCATCAATAATGGTTTCGTATCACAATGTGGTTTTTCTTTACTTGTAATCGATGCTTGATTCCTCTCCTATTAGCTATTTATTCCTTTACATATTTTCCCCCAGAACTCTCGTTCAGTAGTAGATTAAGTTAGTGGGGTTTCTTCCATTTTCTTCACTGTCACATAGATATGTTTTCATTTTTGTTTAAACAATCTACAAAACTGCGATGGAACGTCGGACACACGTGAGCTTACCCAGAGCTGTGCAGTTATCGTGGGCGTCCCCTGGGATACAGGAGGGAATCACCTTCGTGCTGAGCACAGCCTGCAGAAGCCCTGTTCGGGGAAGAAAATCCAAGTTGGTCAAGGCTTCCAGGAAAGAAACCCTCCTTACATTCCTACATGGATTCCTACGCATTTAGAGTTGTTTTGTTTTAAGGACTTAATTCATCACATTCATAAAGAAAATACTTCATAGAGGGAACTCTAGCTGAAAATAAAGAAGCCCTTGACTTTCCCACTAAGAGTACAAGCTTGCTATTACATTCCTAGTTACAGATTTTATCGGCTCTAAATATTTTGCAAAAATATTTTCAATGACCTGACCTGAATGCTTGAATTCCGGACCTTATTGACGTTGCAGACTCCATCGCAGATTTCAAACAGAAAATTTGGCTTTATTTAGGATAACAACTTAACAGAAAATTCAACTCTAGAATCATTTATCTATTTAAGTGCCTAAGCTACCCTTGGTCGTATTACACAGGGAAGCAGACTTTAATTGAGCAAATGTAATCTAGGTAGAATCAGAATACCATTGTCCCTCTCTTTGCCCCTGGGAACTAGCTCAGGAACCCCCAATGGACATCCACACTATAAAATGGCATAAGATTGTCACAGAACTTATACACACACCCCTGCACACTGTAAACCATCTCTCAATGACTTGTAAAACCCATCGCAGTATAGATGCTATACAGACACTTGTTACACCACGTTTAGGTACTAATGACAGGCAGAAAGGTCCATCCATGTTTAGTACAGAGATATTTTTCAAATCTTTTTGAACCCATGGATACAGAGGGGCAGCTGTGTGGCCTAAGTCACTTGAGAAGGAACAGGAGCATCACCAAGCCAGACTGTCAGCAGAGTAAGGGTTTGGAACAACCATCTCTTCGTTATGCATCTCCAGTGAAAAGAGAAATGCTGAGTTACAGGCTCCGGAATGACTCGAGTGGATACAGAACTGTGTAGAAACTAGGTGCAAAGAGCCTTGGGTTACCCTTGTAGGGTCAGAGCTTTTGGGCTCTTTGGTTGAAGCTGCAGGTATTTCCATCCCGGAGGAGTAATTGCTCCATCAAAAGTGTCTAAAGTAACCAGTGTCTGCGGGAGCTGTGAGAGCAGCCGCAGATGGGGCTGGGCGCAGGGAACGGCCCTGTCATCTCCTCCTCCTCTCATCGACTCCAAGGAGAAACTCCTAGACACACCACGGGAGAGCTGAGCGATGGAGGACTGGAGCCTAGGAGCGTGTTCCGTGGGCCACGCTGCGGGGTTTGGAGAGGGGCAGTGGACTCTAGCGGACGGACAGTTACAACGTACGGAAGAACAGGGGAAGGACAGAGTGGGAAAACTCCAGCTCTGTCATTGTGGACACAAGTCTCACTTTCTCCTAGCTCACAGAGGATGGGGAGATCAAAGCGGAGTTTCGCTCTAAATGCTCCATAGACCAGAGGTTCCCAGGAGTTTCCCCGCCTAACCTCTGGTTTGACAACATATCCAGACAGCACCCTCTACTGGTTTCTGAGACCATAAAGCTCTTTAATTTGGTGTTTCAAAACATCACTTAATGCTCTTAAGAGATCTTACTGTTTTTCTTAATCAGAGGAAGTTTGTACTTTTCCAGCAAACTGAATTATTTTGGATTCTAAGAAAACAAATTGTGCATTATTAGCATCACAGTTTCATGTTTCACACTTGATACCTTAGCAAACCTGTAGCGTTCTTAGCCCCAAATAAGCTCAGTGTACTCAAACTAAATGACTTATGCAGGATCACCATCTAGTGAGCACAAGGCAAGGGCTAAGAGTCCACCTGACCCTGGTCTCCCACTATTCTTTTCCAGAGAAGGGGGAGAGAGAGAAGAATGGGCACCCCAGGGCTTCCAGCCACTGCAAATGAACTCCAGATGCACGTGCTACTTTGTGCATCTGGCTTTATGTGGGTCCTGGGGAATTGAACCCTGGTCATTAGGCTTTGCAGGCAAGCACCTTAACTGCTGAGCCATCTCTCCAGCCCCAGACTTACACCGTTTCAAGATTGAAAGCACGATCTTCCTAAAAGCTTTAGAGGGAGTTCCTCCTCTATCCCTCTATCTTGTATGATCTCAATTACTCTTCTGACTATTTATCAAAATAAGCTAAAGCCTGAATTTCCCTGTCAGTTATATAGAGATGAAAACTGTTTTCCACACAGCTGGGGGTGGGGGGAGGAGTTCGAATCCAGTCCACAGGGGTTTGTACTTGAGCCAGGGTTTTACTGAAGAGGCTTCACCCTTCAGCTTGGTCTGGCCTTGGCCTTCTGTTTGTGCACGGTTTGATTCCTGGCCCTCCTGCTTGTCCTTGGGCTTCTTCAGAGGAGGAAAACCCTGAAGAGAGAGACACTGCCAGCCTCTCTCGAGGAAAGTGCCAACCAGGAAATTTAAAAAAAAAAGCCGTTTTGAAGCTGGTTTCTCTACCCAAGTCCACCATTCATTATTCAAATGTCACACGGGGACGGAATCAGGCAAGACCAGCCTTTCCTGCTCAAAATTGCTTACGACCTCAACTTGTGCCTAGAGTGGAACGAAGTCAAGATTTTTTTGAGTTAGTGCTTTTGGGTGCTTGTAAAGGTTTTTAATAGCTGTTAGGTTTTCTGTTGTTGGAAACTTTGTTCTGGATGGTTCCAGGCACAGGTGAAACATCTGT
This sequence comes from Zapus hudsonius, assembly GCA_004024765.1. Lineage (NCBI taxonomy): Eukaryota > Metazoa > Chordata > Mammalia > Rodentia > Dipodidae > Zapus > Zapus hudsonius. The sequence goes on from PVHP010044036.1 coordinate 5,290, forward strand.
CATTGTTGATTCAAGACTGTCGAGCCCAGGGTGTGCCTCCATGAAAGCTGGACTTCCCTCACAGGGGCACTCCCTTGGACACAGCCCACTGCTCAGGACAGTTTCTGTGAATCCAAAAGCAGGACATTTCAGGGACGAAGCAGTAAGCCATCCATTTCAGTGTCCCTCACGTGCCAGTGAGTGATGACAGCTCCCTCAGCCACCAGTGGATTGGTGCTAAGTTACCTGTCCCAGCACACAGAGCAGAGCGAAGGTGTCCATACCCCCCATGGTGCCTCTCCTCAAGACCTTGGAAACCTGCGTTGGCAGGCTGGGGAGATGGTTCAGTGGTTAAAGGTGCTTGCTTGCAAAGCCTGGCGACCAGGAGTTCAATTCCCTAGTACCCACATAAAGCCAGATGCACAGGGTGGAGCACGTGCCTGGAGTTCATTGGCCACAAGAGGCCCTGGTGTATCCATACTCTCTCTCTCCTCTAAATAAATATATTTAAATATGTATCATATATTTATATATTATACATTATATATATATATTTATACAATATATATTTTAAATCTTGAGTAGAGGAGAGAGTGTGATGACCCATTCTGTTACCACTAATTTTTTTGTGGTGTTGGGGATCAAACCCAGAGCCTTATGTATGCTAAGTAAGCATTCTACCACTGAGCTACAACTCCAGTGCAATCATTATTTTAATGTCATCCTGGGAATGTATAAGTAATGTCATATCCATATAGAACCTTCATCTGAACTGGTTGTTCTTTTTTTTTTTTTCATGATTTTAGTGACTTTTGCATTTAGCCATCGTTACGTCAGTTGAAAACATCATATTTGAGCTTTTCATCTTTTACAATAGATACTTGCTAAGAATCGACATTTTGTGTCTGTGTCAACAAGCCGTGCTGGTGACGAGGTTTTACTTTGGCAGCTGAGATCTGGATGGGTTCTGTGAGGTGGATGACACAGGTAGGTGAACACATCGAAAGCGTCACTACATGTAGCAAAGCCCAAAGTCCCTCGGGAGGCTACAGTGTGGGCCACAGCTCCAGACAGGTTTGGGGATGCGATGCTCACCTGTGTCTCCCTGCCTTCTTCACCTTTGGGGTTGTGTCAGTGAAATCTCAAGTGTGCCAGCAGGAAGTGGGCCGCTGACTCACAGGCTGCAATGAGCCTCTTCCCCGTGAGTCAGGGCCCAGCCTGCACCCTTAAGCAATGCTGGGACCGTGCGTGTGCGTGGGAGAGCTTGAGTACCGTCCCCGGAATGGGGATAGCCCTGACTGCCCGTGGGCCTCCGGCACCACCAAGACCTGCTTGCCCAAGAGAAAATTCAGAAAATGCCCTCATGGCCTGGGGTTTCTTGTGACCTTGCTTCCTGGTGGTTGCACCGAGGGGCTCAGCTGGGATGGGGTGATGCCAAGACCACGCCAAGAAAAAGCAGATGTAAGCTGTATGGGTCAAAATGTCTCCTCTGGAAAGTAACCAAACAAATAAAAATGCAATGCAGGAATGAAAGCTATGCATCCTCTTTTCCCAACACGCATTGCCTTTTGGTTTGTTTTGTTTTATGAGGTATGGTCTCGCTCTAGCCAGGCTGGCCTTGAACTCACAGTGATCCTCCTGCCTCTGCCTCCCGAGTGCTGGGGTCAAAGGTGTGCACCATGCCTGGTGCATTTCCCATTTTGTCATGTCTTTTGTTTTAATTTTACAGTTTCACAAGTTCTTGTTTCACTTTGGTTAAAATAACTGTAACCACACAGACATGGTGGCTCTCACCTATGAGGCCAGCACTCGGGAGGCAGAGGTAGGAAGATCACTGTGAGTTGGAGATGAGTTTGGGATTACAGAGTTAGTTTTGGGTCAGCCTGGGCTAGAGTGAGGCCCTACCTCTAAAAACAACAAAAAAAGCTAAATGTCTATGTAGCTGTTTCAGATCAAATAGAATGAAGCCAGAGTTGATAAATAACTAAATAAATTTCCTTTAATTTTGAGTCGTAAAATACCCATAGCATCTTTCGAGACAAATGACAAGAGAAGATTTCCTATGCCCCGATTCTGACTTATATGCATGAAATTATATTTACAATTTTAACAGTCATGTGTAGATCATACTTCCAAGGGTTCGTATATTTTAGTCATCATCCAATAAGGTGCTTAAAGCAATTCAGGCCATGCACTGAGCTGAAACGTAAGGGAGAAACGTCCATGTTACTCTAAACATGGTGTGTATCTTATTCAGCATAGAATTTCCATAATGAAGGAGGAAGTAAGCAAGTCTTGGGTGAAGGGCACGATTTACAATCTACACGAACGTGAGTGTGTTGACCATCTCTCTGGAGCTTTCCTTCCTCCCAACGGCTCCTCACTTCTACACTGACAGATCCGATCCAGAAGCGTAAATTGCTCTCCCTCAATATTCCAAGGAGAGTCTCCTGAGGTCAAGCTTGGACTGAGGGTATTTGTCATCTGCTTCTGTCCATCACGGTCACATCAGGGCCTAAAACCTAGAATGTTTAACGGCATCTTTGAAACGTAATAACCAAGTTGCTCCCACTGCAGATGTATGTCTGTTGCTGAATATGAGCTTTTTCAAAAGGATACAATTGGATCAGTGAGCACACATAGGCTGGCATTAAACTTGACATGTGTCCCAGGCTGGCTCAAACTCTCCAACCTTCTTCCATAGCCTTCTGAATGCTAGGAATACGGGTGGTATATTACCACATCCAGCCATTGAAGGTCATTTTTAAAAAGCTCAAAGCTAGTTATTTTTCATCTGAGAACCTGCCATAATATAACTCCCGTGTTGGAAGATGCTGAGGAATTCTCCCTTATGAAAATGAGGTTCGTGAAAGCACAGGCTTGACCAATGTCACAGACCTTGACCTCAGTGAGAGGAGCCGCCACGTCACAGCTGAGAACAGGCTGAGGGGTGCTTAGTTACAAGCTGGGAAGGAAGCTTGTCCTGTGCACGGTCTCAGTTGATGACATGTATCTAATGATGTTTATTCAATAAATAATGAGCCTTTTCTACATGTGAGGCATTAAACAAGGTGGAAAAAGGAAAAGGTGGACTTCCTGTCCTCAAGAAACTCAGCGGAGCTCCACAAAGCAGGGGGATGGGGAGAGGGAGCAGAGATTTTATGAATAATGCCAAGAAATTGGCCAGAACATATTAAGACTATGGTACCTTTAAGTGAGCAGAAATCAGGCTGGCAGGTGTGTGGTGAAATTTGGACACAGAAGCCAGAAGGGAGGCTGTGAGGCAAAATCTGCTCGAGGGAGAAGTCTGCATATCTATGTGTGTGAGAGAGACAGTTAAGAAACCAGATCTGGAGGGATGTTGTGAGGATGGGTTGAGGAGGCTCCTTTAGAAGTCAGAGGAGGAGAAATGACCTTACAGCTGTGAAAGCTGTTCACATGTTGTCAGGGGAAGAAGTGTGGAACAAAAAAACAAATGCAATTTTGGGAAAATTATGCTATTATGCTATTTTCAACTATTTTGGAAAGAGTTGACAGACAGCAAAACGATGAAGGAAAGAGGAAAATGACTGCAGGGAAAAGGCAAGCCAGTGTGCAGAGTTGTGTCGTGAATGTTGGCCTTCTAGAAGGAGGGAGGACGCCTGGAGCAAAAAGCACCCGACCAGACCAGCGCTGGAGCAAAGTGGTGTTGACACCAGCCGGGAGCATCGCTAGGCTGGGGTTTTTGTGCAGCTCTGGATCAAACCAGGGCTTTGTTGCTACTAGACAAGCAGCCTTTGGCTGAACCCCAAAAGGTGATTTAGAAAGAAACCCACTAGAACTAGTTTAGTATTTGAAGTCACATAGCTCTCAATATTCATTTTATTTCTCCTGGGAATTCAAACTGAATGATGAGTGCCCATAAAGTACATTGGCTTAGAGGTTCTCCACCGGAAGCAAAGTTGCCAACTCAGACTGTTAGGCAATGTCAAGAGAAGGCTGAGTGGCACAGTGGGCAAGAGGCCTGGGTGGCTCCTAAATGCCTGCAATGCACAGGGCAGCCCACCACCCTGGGGATCATCTGGCCTCTGTCAGTGAAGAGTCAGGGTGTCAAACCTGCACTAGGCTCCCGGGGTGCAGACACCAGGTCGAACTCAGATACTTCCTTTATTCCTTGCTACTGAGATGTCTTACCTCTGCGAACAGAGAGTGGGCTGTAAGACAGCATGGAGGGGGAAATAAAGTTTGGATTACTCAAAGTAAAGCTCCTTTTGTTTCAAAAACAATACCTTTCTTTCTCCTAGTGGGTATCCATCATTGAGTGTTATCACTGCTGAGTAATTCTCAATCAAGCCCTTTCTCTCCTCTCCTCTCCCTTCTTCCGTCCAGTTCACATCTACACGTTGCACAAAGTACAAAGAAACATGAAATTTACTAAGCATACTATCTGTGATAGACTGTTATGGTTTGATCCAGGTGTCCCCCACAAACAAATGAATGTGTTCTGGGTAATCGATCCTCAGCTGATGGCAGTTTGGGTTTTACAACCTCAATGGAGCTGTGTTGTTAGGGGCGGGCTTATAGGGTTATAAGCCAGCTTCCCCTTGCCAGTGTTTGGCACACCTTCCTGCCGCTGTTTGCAGTGCTGTGGCGGAGGTGATGTCCACCCCTCTGCTCATGCCATCCTTTTCCCTGCCAGGAGGGAGTCTCCCCTCGAGTCTGTAAGCCATATAAACCCATTCCTCCACAAGCCGCTTTTGCTTGGGTTCTATCTGCGCAGCAACAAGAAAGCTGACTGCAACAGAGACCATAGTTAGAGAAACGTGTGGAGAAGAAGGAAGAAAAATGCTAAATATTCTGAAAACCGAATCTTCAGAAACTATTGCTCCATCTCAATATGTGCTCTGTCTCCAGCGCATATTTAAAATGCAGTTGGCTGAGTCAGATGGTTAGAGTATGGCTCTCCTCACCTCTAACAGACACGCCCACTAACCCTGTTCAGCACATACAGTGCGCTATGACAGTCAGACCAGAGGAACAGGTGAGGTTCACTCGGAGGGGACGCTTTACCCCTAAACCTTTTAATTTGAAGGCACAAAAGTCTCTACATGGAGATGCGCGTGGTTGTGCTCAGGCATTGGTGGGTCGAACACTTTCCCATCTCACATTTAAAAAACGGCAACCTGGCTGCATCCTAGGCTCTCCATGGTCCCCTGTCACTAGGACTGATCCAGACGACCCATGGAGGAGGTTATCCAGCGGAATGGGGAGCGGAGGGCAGCAGGGAATTGGGGATGACAACTCATTGTTGGCCCACTAAATATCGTAACTCATTATGGACAATACACAAAATAAGGGCAGTTTGGGCTGCAATGTAAAGCACTAGCAATATTTTCTGGACAAATATCAAGCAGTCCTGAGTATTATAAATGACGTCCTGGCCAATTAAATCATTATGTTAACCTAGAACGCCAGTGAACCTCCGTCTGCTCTACCGACACCCAATCTTACATAAACCGCATCAGCAGAGGACATAGTCTATGACATGATGTCACTCTTTCAAAGGGTCCAGAATTGCATGGCCATTCCAAGGTGATGGCTCTCAGGCTGCCCCTCCCTAGACCTCACCCAGCGGGGCTTTGGGAAGCCTTCACCTGGCCTTCCAGTGGAATGTTCCCAGCACATTAATAGACAATTTGCATAAGCCTATCTTCAGAGTGGAGACAGGCCGAGAAGGCCACACCTGTGTCTGCAGTCTCTTGAGGGAAGATGTCTTACCTGATATTTGCATCTCTTGTTGGGAAGTGGAAAGACAAAAAGGGCAGATAACTTTCAAATCCAATTTTTACAAAGTGACGATGTGAATATTCACATTTTGTAATGAGAGAGCTAAGTCAGCTTTCTCACTGTGAATGGTGGCAGGCTATAGATTCCAACCTGGCCTTTTATCAGTGCTATAATCAATTCACAATTGCTTAAAAGACATAAGGAATAGAAACATAGCCTCCTCTTGGTTACTTGACTTACTATATATCAATGTGGAGCATCTAGAAAGAAAGGATCCGACAGGCTGGTGCCCATGGCTGTCGTTCAATGAAACTCAAACCCAAGAACTGTTGATCAGCAAAGTAAACACTGAACAAATTCAACATTTTCTGCACAGATTGCCAGAAGAGTCCCATGTTTTCTGGGCCTCACTGTGTACCCAATGAGGAAGTCCCTTTGGTACACACGACCCCGGCACAGTTCTAAGCCCTGCCCACTAGGCTAATCTGGAGCTTCTCTATCCGAACCTGTTACTTGGCTTATGTTCCCACTAATCTAGGACCCGGTGGCTCCTATCCGAACACACGATCAAAGGAGGACCTTGTAATTTCTTGTCTCTAAGTCCTTGTAAGGGAAGGTGCTTGACTTTAGGGTCTTATCGTCTGCATTTGTCTAGAGTGGTATCTACTCTCTACAGTGATTTTTAGGGACAAATGAGGTGATGGCTCTAAGGTACCTTACACAAAAGATGGTCGGCTCACAGCAGGCGTTCGCTGTTTCCTTCCCACCTCCAGGACTTGGGTTCTAATGCTGACCAGACACTCCCATGACAGAGCTACTCACCAGGTAGCAAGGTGATGCAGAGGGCACCTGGGGAACCTGGGTCAAAATCCAGACAGGACAGGCCTGTCACCATGCCTTCTGCCCAGATGTGTCATCTTAGGTTGGACCAAGAGCATAAACTCTCAGGGTCACCAGAGGACAGAAGGCCAGCCCTTGTCTCAGTGAGAAACTGCTTCTCAGATGTTCAAGAAAGAATGTTTACCCTGCTCAACTCTCCCATGGTGCGGCTCAGCCAGACCACGTGGCTTCGGGGATGCCACTGAAGAACAGGTTCAGAAACCTGTTTGGACATGAATGAAATGGTTGACTTATACAGAGTCCCCAACCATAACTCAAGAACCCAAAAATGTCTTCCTCTCTCTGGGACAGTCGCAAAGTGAGAGAGCATGAGTCAGCTGTGAAGTTAAAGATTGTTCAGAGAAATGTTATTCACTTGGGCCTCAGTCTTTTACTCAAAGTTCAGAAAGTTAAAAGTGCTAGGAAATCTAGATGCGAACTCTCGGGACCTGTCACCCATTGGGATGGGAATCTGAGTCGGTTTCCCATCCATGAAACAAGACATTAATATCACACAGTTGCGAAAGTAATTGTAATCAAATGATGGTGTATGTAGCAGCTTAAATCTGAATTTAGACTGTACAGTGGAACTTCTCCCATAATTATAAATTTCAAAAAAGCAATACAGTCCGCTTAAATCTAAAATTCCTTTCTTTTAAAGGGCAGAAATGGAGTACTTAGGCAATCTTTTGCAGCGGGGGAGAGGCAAGTTCATACATTATAGATATTTATAAAGATGGCCTTGCCTTTTTTTCTGTGTGCTTTATAATACAATAGGAGCCGCATACCTGGATAGAGGGTAGAGATGGGGCACAGAACTTCAAACAGGAACTTTCCTAGTGGCAGAGAAATATCTAAACAGACTGGGAAAACAGAAACTGACCTAGCTCATTTGGAAATGGGTTTGGCAGCTGATGAAATAGGTGAACTGTAATTAAGCAACGCAATAAAGGAGTCCAGCACTTTCATGACAACAAAAACACACAACACACACGCACTAGGTGGGTAGCAACCAGGTGACCCAGAGGGTCTGGGCTCTGAGATGCTCCCAACAGCCACTTGCATTGTTGGGCTGCCTTATCTGGCAGGTGGGGTGGGGGCGGGGCGGGGAGAAGAAGCCAAGGGGAGAATCTGACCTTCAGGTTAATTCCTAACTCTAGGAAAACACCTTCCAGATTGGATTCTTTTCACAGAGATGTGACAGCCAAAGACAGCACTGCCACGTTGCTGATGGCCGCTCTTAACTCAGCTTTGGCAGAAACCACACACAGATCCGGTTTCCACTTGGGTTCCTAAAGCTAGACCTATAAAACCTCAGCTATGCATAGTATGCGTTTCATTAGGTCTCCTAAACCCTGTAAGGCGTGTCAAAATAATAATTTAACTGTCACATCCTGCCCAGGTAGAGTTAGTGTGATAAGAGACTTTGCCTCAGTGTCATTTCAGAAAGAATGCGAGACTAGCAACTTTTATTTCCTTATCAAAATATTCATATATTAGGAGGGCTGGTACACAACTCCCAAATGACCTGATATTTGAGAAACTGGGGGAAAGTGACTACACGCACCCCCCCCCACGCCTGCCCAAGTCTTTTCAACAGGAAAACTGTCCATAAAATACCATCGTTAATTACAGGCTTCTGGAAGCAATCAGCCCTGAGCACGCGCACAGCGCCTGACTTGCCTGGGGGGGCAGCAGGGGGGTACAGGGGGCCCAGGGCAGCTGTCCAGGGGCAGCTGAGGGAGCTTCCGCCCCATCTGCTCAGGTCTGCTGGGCTCCAGGCTCCCCAAGTAGTTAAACCAGGCTGGCTGGCTATTTAACACAAGATCAAGGAGGAAAACAAAAAACCCCGCATTTCTTTCCAAAAATTCTCTTGCGCGCTGGTCAGGTTCCCCTCCAAGAGAGAACATCACGCAATCTCTTGACATTTCTAGAACTGGCAAATTTTCCAAAGAAGAAGAAAAAACTAACAAAAGCCTATGAACTTCTCAGTTCTGCCCAGTATGAAGCTACATTCACAGATGCACAGCAGCTAAGCCAATAAGGGATGTATCCATTCTAACATCCATGCACAGACCAGCACCTGCGCCTGACAGTCCCGGGAGAGAAAGCCAGATTCATCCCAAGAGAAACCCTCTTAGATTGAGTTTTGGGGACTTATGCACAGGCAGATGTCCTTTTGGGGGGCGGCGAGGGCTTACCCAAGCAGAGCAGCAGCGTCTGGACCCGAGCGTCGGGGCGCATCTCCATCCTCCTGGCGGGGTGCGCTGGGCTCCTGGATGCACGGGGGTCCGGGTGCGCGGGGCTCCTGGATGCGCTGGGCTGCGGGCTGCGCGG
>PVHP010044037.1:0-14276 GCA_004024765.1 Zapus hudsonius
AGAGGAGAGGGAGAGGGGGAGAGGGGAGGGAGAGGGGGAGGGGGAGAGGAGAGGAGAAGGGGAGAGGAGAGGAGAGGGGAGAGAGAGGAAAGGGTGTTGGTTCAAGTGAGAACCCAGTGGAATGGGGACCTGATGGGGCCTCCTGGCTGAGAAGCCTGTGACTGGGTCTTTGTCACTGGAGGTCTAGTTTTACTGGCAACAAAAGGGGTATGAGGTGTCATCCACTGTTCACTGCCATTCCTGGGCAGGGGTCTGCAATTTGGGAGGAAGTAGGGCAGCTTTCTGAGCTGCCTCTCCTTGGCCCATGGCCTTGCCTCACCCCTGCCTCCTTCTCTGGTGATACCAAAGTCCTTTTGTTATCACCAAAGTCCTTTGTCCCTGCCCTGGGCCTCCCCACCTGCTGCAGGCCACAGTTCCTTCCTGCAAGGCAGCTGGTGGCCTGGAGCATTCCCATCTGAGGGGTTCAGGCTGACCCAGAGCAGGAGGGTGGAGCTGACCAGAGCCTTGTCCTGTGTGTGTCCTCTTCCCATAGTATTTGTGGGCAGTGGAAGGGTGAGGGAGTCAAGACTGGGGTTTGGACTCTGTGTGCTGGAGCAAGCTGTCCTCAGGGACTGTGAGGGACTTGTGTATCTATGTGTGCAGGCGGGGTGCACCTGCACCTCACCTCCTGTGTTCTGCTGGGACTTTGCAATATACAGCCTGTTCACTTGCTTCCTGGGTATCTCTCCTGTCAGGTGACTGGTGTGGCAGAGTGAGGTATGAGGAATGAAAGCCTAGTGACATGCAGAGTGAAAGGTGGAGAGAGAAAGAGAGAGAGAGAGAGAGAGAGAGAGAGAGGGAGGGAGAGAGAGAGAGGGAGGGAGGGAGGGAGGGAGAGAGAGGAAGAGAAGTGTGGTCGGGGTCCCTGGTTCTGTGTGTGGGGTCTGTCTGGGGCTTGGCTTCCCCAGGGTGTGTTCTGCCCACATCCTACCTAAGCACACAGATGAGAACGGGTCCCCACAGACATAACCTGCCTTCCTTCATTTCTGTCTTGTCTGCGTCTCCCTCTCATCCCTTTGGACTCGTGAGGGTCCACTTCCTTCTGTTTCCCTTTCCGTTCCTGTGTAGGCTACGGAGCTGTTCTCCCCCTGCTTAGTGTGGCCTTGGACAGAGAGACTGAGGCACTGCTTGAGGTAAATCACCAAAAAATCAAACTCCTCATCCCTTTTAAATCCTAGAAAGTCTTGGAAGCCGGAGTGAGTAAAGCAGAGTTCAAGTTGGCATGGCTTGGGGAACCTGGTGCATTGTGTGGGCTGAGTGAGTCCTGTTCCTCTGTCCTTGTGCTGAACCTATAGCCCAGAGTCTCCCCACGTGGGGAGCACAGGGTCCTCTGGGCCTCTTTAGGTGGTTCCCAATGTGAGAGATCCAGAGAGCTGGGTGTGGGTAGTAGGTAAGGTGGAGCTCTGGTCCTCAGTAGTCACCCTCAGGGGGGGCTCCAGTTCTGCTTCCTGCTCCCTTACTGCCTCTGCTTACCAATGGGTTTTTGTGTCCACCAGAAAACACAGTATGGGTCCTCTACTGAGCCCTGCTGGAGAAACAGAACTGGAAACAAAATCCACAGCCAACCCAGTAAAGTTCTAAACAAAGGTAGAAGAGAAAGAAAGCAGCTTCATTAAAAAAAATTATTTTAACTGAGTAAGCATTACCATGAGTGATGACATTGTGGGCTGCCCAGGGGGCCTTCCACTCTGGATACAGTTAGGCAGATGCCAGCCACTGTGCACACACATGTCTCAAGGTCAACCATGGCAGGTCCTCAAGTAGCATGACATCACATGTCCCATGTAGCTTATCCTAAACCTACCTGGTCATTGGGTTGGCTGTCTCTGTGTGTGGGTATGCACATGCCCTGGCATGCATGTGGACAACCTCAAAGGGTTGGTCTTCACCTTCCACCTTGATTTTGAGACAGGGCCTCTCATGTTCACCGGAGCTGTTCCTTGTATGTGAGTATTCTCCGGGCTCTGCCTTCCATTGCTGTAGGTACATTGGGATTGCAGACACATGCCTGTCCCACTTGAATCTGGCTGTATGTGAGATCCAAGATCTGGCTGCTACACTGCCACAGCAAGAGCTTTTAACCATGAGCACTTACACAGCTCCCTGAACTTCACTTTTTTTAAAACTAGTAGTGGAGGTATGTATGGGCCTGCCCTCCCTAATAGACAGGCCTCCTGGCTTTCTGCCAGAGATGGTTCCCATGCCCTTGAGGAAGATATTGACAGACTGTAAAGCTGGCAAGAGGCTTATTTAGCTTTAAAAAAAATTTACTTGTATCTAAAAGGACAAAGCCAGACTTTCTTTAATTTTTTTATTTATTTGCAGAGAGAGAGAGAGAGAGAGAGAGAGAGAGAGAGAGAGAGAGAGAGAGAGAATATGAGGAGAATGAGAGAATGTATGGGCACACCAGGGCCTCCTGTCACTCCAAATTCCAGAAGCATGTGCCATTTTATGCATCTGGCTTTACATGGGAACTGGGAAATCAAACCCAAGCTGTCAGGCATTGCAAGCAAGTGCTTTAAGTGCTGAGCCATCTCTGCAACTCCCAAAGCCAGAATTTAACACTAGAAGTTTCTAAAAAAAATTTGCGTTGAGGAAAAAAAATAGGTGTTTCCTCCCCTCTTTGGATAACAAGGGAATGTTTTAGATTTCTAACATTTTTTAGATTTCCCACACTCCCAAACTCTAGTCATGGTCTCAATTTCCAGTCTGGGTAGGTGACCGCAGAGCAGACTTAGGAAGATGGCCTTGGCCAGGTAAAAGTAGGGGCTCTAGGGCCAGGGTGGGCTTTCTGTCGATCATCTACTCAGGGTGCCTAAAGGCAGCTTTGGCCCGCACCCTGCATGAAGCCAAGAGGCCAAGCTTTATGTCTCTGTGGGGCAGCCAGCCATAAATCCCTCTGGGGTGCTGGCATATGAAGCCAGATCCTAGTTTTCTTAGCTTTAGTGAGAGGGGTTAGGAGAAAGACCCTCCCACAGGTAGATAGGAATGTGGCCTCAGACAGATGACCTCATTGTCATGCGACATTCCCAGGCCAAGGTTCGCCACCCCCCCACCCCCCCAGTAAGGAAATCTTTAAAAGTCTGGGGGGCTTTGGCCCTTCTGTCTGGATTGCAGGCTGGGAAGCGCTCGAAACCAGGCTGTTGAGTGTACCAAGATCAGAGGGAGGGGGAGGGGGAGGGTAAATTTTCTTTAACGTGTGCTATTTCTTTTCTTCACTTTTTGGGTGATTTGATGCACTTTTCTTTATGTTTTTGAACCTCACAGACCATGTGGTGGCTGGTCGACCTTTCTATCCCATTCTCCTTTTCCCAATTAATTAATTTCTAGAATAAATGTGTAATTAAGATCTACTTCTGTCCCTGTGTACAATTCTTTTGCATTAGAGGACACAAACTTGGGGGGGGGATTCCACGAGTCCCCACTTCATGAGCCCCATGTCATTAGGAGATATAGCCACACTTCCATGGAGGATAACATGAACCCACCTGGGAGTCACAGCTCAAAGTCAGGCAGCAGGTCTGGGAATACAGACTGGTAAAGAGCATGCGCAGGTGGGTGGGTGGGGGTGAGACGGTGGGGTATTTACCCGTTTGAAAGAGTGCTTGCTTCATGCTGGAAGCCTTGGATTCAGTAGAAACCAGGTGTGGTGGTGCACATCTGGAATCCCAGCAGGGGGAGACATGAGCATTAGAATAGAAGGTCATCCCCAGCTATGTAGTGAGTCCCTGTCTCAAAAAAACAAAGAACAGAAGAGCATGTCAGGTGATGTAAAGTGTTTGAGGGTCAAGGCAAGGGAGTTAGGCTTGGAACGGTACAGGGAAAGCCCTCTGGGAAAAGAACATTTAAGAGGAAGAAGTAGGCGTGAGCCACGCTGAGTTCTTGGAGACAAACAGCAGTGACTATAGGGGCCGAAGCCTGGGGTATCTAAGTGATCACACGGTCCATCCCCAGCTATGTTCCTGGCATGAAGGAGACAGTCAGGAATGTTTAAAAGATCATAAAATCTCAGATCATGAACTAGGGACTAGTGAGTGTGAGAGAGAGTGTGTGTGTGTGTGTGTGTGTGTGTGTGTGTGTGTGTGTGTGTTTTGCCTTGATAGGATTTATGCTGGAATATGGGTGTTGTCTTTGAAAAGAGGGGCCATTGACTTAGGAAATGTGGGGGCAGGTCTGCCTTCCAGGTGGTTCTGTTATTTGTGGTTCTGGGATTGAATTCAGGGCCTTGCACATGCTAAGGCAAGTGCTCTGCTCCACCCCCTCCAGGTGTCATCTTGAGGAGGTCCCACACCATCTCTGACCTTACCTGAGGTACCTGGTACTCAGGTGCCATGTCCCTCACATGCCACCCTGCCCATGCTGAGGGTATGAGTCATGAGGTTCTGATCTGTGAGCTAGGAGACCTGGAATTTTGTCCATTTCTGCCATTTGGCCATCTCTGACTCTGGGCACATCAAAGGCCCTCTCTCATTTTCCTCTTTGTAAACTGGAGACTGGATTTGCCCTCAGGTATGTGTGCAGTACAGAAGCTCTGCAGTGTTCACTCCAAGGCAGGGATAGAACTCTGAAAAAGAAAGCATGGCCCATGAGATAGGAGAGGGACTGGGAAATGTGGGTTTGACCTTGTGCCATTAGCTAATTCTCTCTTTCTTTTCCATCTTTCCCCAGATGGTGGGGCCAGGGCCTGGTCAGTGCTGATGCCGTGCAAGGCCTTCAGGGATGGAGAGCAGCTTGGCTGGCAACAGCTCAGGTGAGAGGAGAAGGCTGTGTCCCCCTCCCAGGCCCTTGGGCTCTTGTCCTTCCTGAAGCCAAACATAAGTTGCTGCCTTCATCCAGGAGTTTCTAGAATGTAGAATTTCTTTCTTTTTTTTTTTTTTTAATTTTTTCTTTATTAAGCAAAGAGATACAGAGAGAGAGAGAGAGAGAGAGAGAGAGAGAGAGAGAGAGAGAGAGAGAGAGAGAGAGAGAGAGAGAACACCAGGGCCATCACCTTGTGGGTCTGGCTTATGTGGGTTCTGGGGAATTGAACCAGGGGCCTTAGGCACTGGAGGCAAGTGCCTTAACCGCTGAGCCATCTCTCCAGCCCATCTAGAATGTAGAATTTCGATCTGACCAGGGTTTTGAAGGCCATCCAAAGAACAGAATAAAGACAAAGAATTTGGGAGTGCCCTTTTCCTGGCTTCTCCACTTCCTGAGACCCTCTGCCCTCACTCAGTGTGGCCTGAACTTCCTCCACACGAGTCTCGGCCCCCAGCCCCACTCAGCTGCCTGGCTGGATGGGGAAGGGAGACCTAACCCTGTCTCTTGATCCTGGTCTCCCAACTCTGTCTGTCCTATGGTCCCACTCTGGATCTGCCCTATGGGTGCTCCCACATTTCCCCAGCCTCCCTCCTGGGAAAGCACTCGGCCAATGCCAAGGGTGCTCCCCTCCTGTAAGCTCTCCATTTGACCTCAGCTTTTTTTCAGTCCAACTTCCCTCTCTATGCCTCAGTTTCCCTAGCCCTCCACATCCGGTCCCCAGCTTTCGTCTGGCCTCCCTCTCTCAGCCTGTTTCCCTATGTGACAGGCTAGGATGACTGGAATCCAGAGGTGACCAGGAATGTCCTTGGATTTGTGCCTGCAGGCAGACTCCACTTATCTCTTGCCTTACCTGACTTCCATTCACCTGACCCTTGAGCCAATGTTATGCTTACCTCTAATGGAGATAAGTATTAATTCTAAAGTCTGGGCCACAACCCAACTAAAGACAGCCAAATCTGTACAGGTTTCTCATAAAAACTTAGGCTTCTATCAAAAGACTTCTTAACTCAAAATTCCTAAGAGACTTTGGCACTGATTTTTCCTCACCAAGCTTCCACTTAAACTTCTGCCTTGTTCCAATGAGAACTGTTAACTTTTTACTGTTTCTAGATGTTTTCCTCAGGATCAAAAAGGAAGACCTACATACAGATGGCAATAAAACATCCAGTTGGCACCCAGGTTTCTCTCTTGGGCCCCTGGAGGGGTGCCCCCTTTTGAGGGAGGCTCTGACTGCTGCATCCCTATTCAGCCTGAAGAAGTTAAGAAAGAGCGACACCTCATTTCACCTTCCTGACAGGAGGAGGGAGTGAGGCAGAATAGGAGAAGGCTAGGCAGGTTTCAGCCGGGGACTGAGGCCGGGAGGGAAACAGAAGATGCCACCCTCCTGTTTCATCCTGGCACAAGAATGAAAACTAGGTCTGACTGACACTGTACGATGCCCCCTGCTGTCCACAGTCGAACATGCTATGATCCATACCCAGATATGGGCGGACTCTATGATCTGTCTTTCAGGTTTAGTAACAAATCAGATTTTCCCACCTACCTGAATTAAACACTATAAAGGTGAAAAAAAATTGGGAGCAAAACAATGGCAAGTTCAGACCAGGGGAGACATACAGGCCAGGGTGCTGGGGATCACTCTCAGGGCCCTGTGCCTGCTAGGCAAGCACCCTATCGCTGGGCTACAGCCTCAGCTGACCTTTAAGTTTTTTTTTTTTTTTTTTTTTTTTTTTTTTGAGGTAGGGTCTCCCTCTAGCCCAGGCTGACCTGGAATTCACTATGTAGTCTCAGGGTGGCCTCGAACTCACGGCAATCCTCCTACCTCTGCCTCCTGAGTACTGGGATTAAGGGCAAGCGTCACCATTCTCAGTCCCTATCTCCTTTTGGGTGTCTTTTCTTTTGGGGAGATGTGAACACATGTGTTTATCTCAGAAAGGCTCGGAGGGCACACCGAAGTACCACTGCACCAATACCAGTTTCAGCAAGCCAGTGGGTTTATTGGGGGTCACTTACAGAGCATGGAGAGGGGTTATTTATAGGAATGTGGAGCCCCACAGTGGCCACTTTAAGGGTGATATGGGTTACTGATAATATTCGTAAGCAACACAGAGAAAGAAAGTTTTGGAATCCCCTCCCCCCTGTATCCGAGTTCGTGTCCTCTAATGCCAAAGAATTGTACACAGGGACAGAATTAAATTTTAAATACACATTTATTCTAATTTAGTAAATTAGGAAAAGGGGAGTTGGATGGGAAATTCTCCCAGTCACTGTGTGGGAAGTTACAAAGTTCTCCAGCCACCAGTGTGGGGAGAACACGTGTCAGAGAGTTTAACAGAACTTATATTATTTAGCTAAATAAGCAGCCAAGGAAAAGATAACAGAAAGCTCCCATCATGAGAAAGAGGTTCATGAGGGAAAAAGTCTGGAGCCTGCCCCCCCCCCCCCAGCAATTAGCTGGGGTGGGGGAAGGCCTTACCTTCCTGGAAATTCAGAGATCCTTCTGCAGCCCTGTCAAGTGGGGAAAGAGGCTTATTTCCTCTAGGGAAGAGAATTTAAGTTCTTCCCAGGTGAGTCTGAGAGAGAGCTTATTGGTTCATATTTGACCAATCAGTTTTAGCACCTAGGCTGTAGATCTAACTAGACACCTCCCTCCCAAGGGGAGGGGTGGTTCCTGCAGACACCTGACTGTCACAAGGGGGCTCCTTGTGTCAAGATTACCCTTCAGATGCTGATCCTTCAGCCTCAGGGTGAGGGCTCACTAACAGAGCATAGGGACCCCAGAGCAGCTGCACCACTGAGGAGTCTCATCCTACCCTGGATGACAACTTCCTGTGGCCACTTCTAGGAGCCTCTGGTCCCTGTCCAGGAGCACGAGACCCCAGAGCAGCCCTTCAGTGGGGTTCACTATGTCAGGATTACCCCCACAGATGCTCCTGCCTCAGCCTTGGGGTGAGGGCTCACTTACAGAGCAGGAGACTCCAGAGAGGCCACCTGGTCATCTTTCACCCTCTGTGATGGTTTCATCCAGGTGTCCCCCACAATCAGATGTGTTCTGAATGCTTGATCCACAGCTGATGGCAATTTTGGAACCTTGTTGGAGGTGTGTTGTTGGGGGTGGGCTACGGGTGTTGTAGCCAGCTTCCCCTTGCCAGTGTTTGGCACATCTTCCTGCTGCTGTTGTCCACCCTCTGCTCATGCCATCATTTTTCCCTTCTATTTTGGAACTTCCCCTTGACTCTATAAACCAAAATAAACTCAATCCTTCACAAGCAGCTTTGGGTAGGTTCTTTTCCATGTAGCAATGAGAAAACTGACTACAACACCCTCTCTACACTCTATCTGCTCCTGAAGTTACAAGACCTCATACATGACTACATACAGCTGGCTCAGGGGGCACCCGAGATCTCAGTGGGGGTCTAATGACCCTCCCATGCCTTTTCTCAGTTGTCCCAGCTGCTTTTTGAGTTTTTTTAAAATATAAATTTATTGTCCATAATGAGTTACATTATTTAGTGGGCAAACCATGAGTTGTTATCCCAAATTCTCCAATTCTCCCCTCCCCCTTTTTTAAATATAAATTTATTGTGCTTTTTGAGTTTTTAAAAATATTTATTAGGAGAGAAAGAGGAGAGAGAGGGAGAGAAGATGAATATGAATGGGCCACCTTCTTGCTGCTGGGATAAAGCACCCAACCAAAAGCAGCTGATGGGATGAAAGGATTTATTTTAACTTACAGTCTTGAGGGGAGGCTTCCTGACAGCAGGGGAAAAGCATTGCACGAGCAGAGGTTGGACATCACCTCTGCCACAGCAGATGGAAAACAGCAGCAGGAGAAGGGAGCCAAGTTCTGGCTTGGAGGAGCTGGCTATAACAGCCCTAAGCCCGCCCCAAGAACACACTTCCTCCAGCAAGGCTCTACCACTCAAATTGCCATCAGCTGGGGACCAATCACCCCAAATACATGCATTTATGGGGGTACACCCTATTCAAACCACCACAACACCTCAGAGCTTGTATCTGTCCATCCTTCCCTCCTGAGTTTTTGTCTTCTCAGCCATTTCTCTGCCTATCCCCTCTCAGCTCTTTTTCTTCATCTTGCAAACAGCAGTGACATCTGCCTGTGTCTCCCTTTGCCTCTGGCAGGAGATGGGCTGATGATGAAGATCAAGCAAGAGAAACCAGAAAGGCTGCTCCACACACTGGCGCCACAGGACAAGGAAAACATATTCCAGCAGCGTCGCAGCCTCCCGCCATGCCAGACCATGGGGTGGCCTCGGGCTCTGGGGGCACCAGAGGAGACTGGGGGTCCTCGGTGGGCCTCTCCAGCTGAAGCACAGGATGCAAGGCTGCCCCCACGGGTCTCAGGTACAGCCCCAGGTCCTCTGAGCCCTGCGCTTTCTGCCAGCGGTGGTCACTTCGTGTGCGTGGACTGTGGGAAGAGGTTCAGCTGGTGGTCGTCCCTGAAGATCCACCAGCGCACCCACACTGGGGAGAAGCCATACCTCTGCGGCAAGTGCGGCAAGAGGTTCAGCCAGAAACCCAACCTGGTGCGCCACCAGCGGCACCACACGGGCGAGCGGCCCTTCTGCTGTCCCGAGTGTGCAAGGCGCTTTAGCCAGAAACAGCACCTGCTCAAGCACCAGAAGACCCACTCTCGGCCCACCACCCACGCGTGTCCCGAGTGCAAGCGCTGCTTCCGCCACCAGGTGGGCCTCCGCATCCACCAGCGCTCACATGCCCGGGACCATCAGGGCGCCCACGAGATGGTCCGGGACGCTGCAGTGCGCAGGGTTCGTCGCTTGCGCCCGGGATCCCCGCGAGGCCGCCCCGAGTGGGCCTGGCTAGGACTCTGCCAGGGCTGGTGGGGCCAGGCTGGGGCCCGGACCCCAGCCCCAGCTCGCGTGGAGCCGGGTGAGCAGCGGCAGTTCATCTGCAATGAGTGCGGCAAGAGCTTCAACTGGTGGTCGTCGCTGAACACCCACCAGCGCACACACACGGGCGAGCGGCCCTACGCCTGCCCCGAGTGCGGCCGCCGCTTCAGCCAGAAGCCCAACCTCACGCGGCACCTGCGCAACCACACCGGCGAGCGGCCGCACCCGTGCCCGCACTGCGGCCGCGGCTTCCGCCAGAAGCAGCACCTGCTCAAACACCTGCGTACACACCTGCCCGGCGCCCGAGCTGCAAGGTGCCCCAGCTGTGGCCAGATGTGCCCCAGCCGCGCCGCTCTGCGGGTGCATCAACGCGCACATGTTGCCTCCGCTGCTGCCGAGCCCCTGCCCCCCGGACCTGCACCCCAAGGCGGCGAGTCTGGCTCGGAGTCACACGCTGGCACCCTCCAAGGTTTGGCAGCGCAGCCCCGCAGTCCCCAGGGAGCCAGGGGCGCGCTGTGGGATCGCGGGCGCACTGGCCTGACTGGGTCCAGTGAGCAGCGCCAGTTCATCTGCAATGAGTGCGGCAAGAGCTTCTTCTGGTGGTCGGCCCTCACCATCCATCAGCGCATCCACACCGGGGAGCGGCCCTACGCCTGCCCGGACTGCGGCCGCTGCTTTAGCCAGAAGCCCAACCTCACCAGGCACCGGCGCAACCACACTGGGGAGCGACCCTACCTGTGCACAGTCTGCGGCCGTGGCTTCCGGCAGAAGCAGCACCTGCTGAAACACCAACGTGTGCACCCAGGGGCTCTGGAGCCCCGCCCGGACCCTGAGGAGGAGGCTCTGTAGTACACGCTGTGGTGGAGGTGTGTGGTGTGCTATGTGTGTGTGCACAGGGTGCTTGAGGGGAACGCGATGGCCAAGAATGCTGGTCTCAGTGCTCCCCAAGTGAGACCCTATGACAAGGCTCCTCGAGGCTCGGAGGCTGGAGAACAGAATGCCAGAAGCATCCTTAAGTGCCTAGGGGGGAGGTGAGCTCAGAACGCCTCACTCCTCAAGCCTGGATGTGCCAGTAAGGGGCTAGGCCTCTTAGTGTATCAAGCAGAGGTGGCCCAGCCTCAGGCACTGAGGGAGGGGCTATTGGGAGGTCCTAGTAGAAGCTCCTTGTGAAATGGCCTGGGATTGGGACTAACATTGGGATCAGTAACACTAACCTACACATCCTGCAAGATGACCAGGATGTGGTCCCTGTGGGCAAGTGGTGACAGACTCCAGGATTCCAGGAATGGAGCAGTGGCAGTGGCCAGGAAGGGGCAAGAGTTCCTCACACAAGGTCAGTACCAGCACTACTTCTGGAGGTCATGGATGATCTGTCTGTTGGCCTTCTCCAACCTCAAGTGTGTCACTGCTCAGTGTGCTGGGAATGGCAGGCATTGCCCTAGAACTGGTGTGTGTGTTTGTGTGTGTGTGTTGGTTAGCAGCCGAGGTACAAGCCAGTGCTCTCTGTCAGGGCTTGGTTGCTTGGGTAGGTGGCTGTGTAGTAGCAAGCCAACTGTACGGCCTCTGCTCCTGGCCTCAGGTGGGTGACGGCTGGATTATCGTGTGTCTCTCTTGATCCATCCTGATGTTGCAGAAGAGGAAAATGAAAGACTTGAATATTCCGCATGGTGTCACGGTCCTTTCTGAGTCACTCTTATTGGAGCCCTGGGATCCCTTCACCTGTCCTCCACCCAAGACTGGGGCTGGGAGCTTATGCCATATGCATACTCCACTCCAACTTCCTGCTCCAGCTGGAGGGCTCTTTCCTGTCTTCCATTCTCTCCACATACTACCCCTTCCCATGCCTCCGAGATCACCTCTTACGTGCTTCCAGAGCAGCGTGACTGAGGTCCTTGGGCTGACAGGAGCCAGGGCTCTAGCCTAGGCTGAGTTTGGATGGAGATGGGTGTTGGAGAACCAGTGTTGGATAGCTGGGTGGGGGAGTTGGAGGGGGTCCAGTGTGGGTCTGGAGGAGGGAGAACTGCATCTGCTGGTATTGGGGTCTGGATCATCCTGTGGATGTAGAGCAGTGCCATCTTCTCTGGCACTACTGTAGATCTGGCGCAAGCCACTTCACTTGGGAGAAGCTCTGTTGCAGTGTTAGAGCAAGGTGTGGAGGGGATGGGAAGAGCTGTAGCTGATGCAGCTCTCCTGAAGAACACTGCCTGCCGGTGATGCTTAGTGCTCAGCCTGGTCCAGCTTTTACTTATAAACTGGGCAAAATCCCACACTGGGTGAGGCATTTCAGACTGGCATCCACCTAAGTGCTCAACTCTGAGAACCAATAGGTAACAAACCTGCAGGGGTTTCCTGAGCACACCTCTGATCCACCCCAGACACAGATGCCCCTCTGCCTCCCTGTAGTGCCCCACTCCTCTCCTGATCTTCCTCTTCCATTGTGCCAGGCCCTGCCCAGGAGGTGCCTAGTGTCCGTCACATAAAAGCCTACTCCTCCCATGGGGAGACTCAAGTCATTTGATTCTTCCTCTTTCTTGCTCAGAAAATCCTGGAGCCAATCTGAACAAGTTAACCTTCTCTTGAAAGGCAACCAGGGTTCCACCATTTATTCCTGCGTTAGAGAGTCACTGCGTTCAGCCAGGCGTGGTGGCGCACGCCTTTAATCCAGCACACAGGAGGCAGAGGTAGGAGGATTGCCGTGAGTTCAAGGCCACCCTGAGACTACATAGTGAATTCCAGGTCAGCCTGGGCTAGAGAGAGACCCTACCTCGAAAAAAAAAGAAAATAAAAAACACCCAAAGAGAGCCACTGTGTTCAAGGCGGGGCCTGTAGAAACACTGGCCTCCTGAGCAGTGGTGTGGGCAGACACAAGAGCTCAGACTGGATGTAGATGTGCTCAGTCCCTCAATGGAAGGTGCTCTTTTCCACAAGTGGCCTGTGCTTAATGCCAAA
This sequence comes from Zapus hudsonius, assembly GCA_004024765.1. Classification (NCBI taxonomy): domain Eukaryota; kingdom Metazoa; phylum Chordata; class Mammalia; order Rodentia; family Dipodidae; genus Zapus; species Zapus hudsonius. The sequence goes on from PVHP010044037.1 coordinate 12,660, forward strand.
TCAAAGGGAAGGCCTTGGGGTTAATGAGGCCTAATTGCTTTTGCAAGTTCATGGGAATGCCTGCTCACTTGCTCTTGGTAATGACCCTCTCACAGGGCCACAAGGCAGACAGTGATGAAAATTGGTGTATGTGTCCATTGACTAGGTTGGGACTGTCTTGGTTCACAAGTCTGTGCCAGGCTTTATTAAAGTTGGACTTCTAGAATGCTGCAGAATGAAGCATGGTCCCCATTTCTGCTCAAGAACTTTCATGGATCCAACACCGGCTTTGGAACAATCTGTATGGTCAACTTTTGGACAAATGGTTACCAGCCCCAGTAACAAGGCTTTCTTCTTATTTAATTGCACATGAGAGTCATATAAGCTTGGCGGGATATTACCGTTAGATACAAAGGAAAGGGGGCTGGTAGAGTGTGTCCTCCACCAGGTCGTGTTGTAGACTGACAGCAGGTCGCAGGCCTCCCACCTGCGTTTGTTGTCACAACCACAGGCTTCTCCAAGCACTGTGAAATGCAACATTGATTGTCTTTCATTTTAAAGTGAAAAAAGTGGGTCAGAGATTGTTGAGAAAGAGACTCATGAAACCAAGGACAAGATCAGACTTGTTATCATAATGGTTTATGATTTGAGATACCCTGTGGCACTGACTTAGGGCTCACAGGAGCAAAACCGTGAGCAAGGAGATGAAGACCATGATTTTATCCTGTGTCCAGTAAGTTCACAGTGGGGACCTGTGGCCAAGCTTGCAACAGGGCACATGAGCTGAGGGGGGCTCGCTTTTTGGAACTGTCTTTTGTTAGGAACAGGCTGGGAGCTAAGGCAGATGACAAGGTACAAGAACAGTGGCAGTTCTTGGGCAAACAACATGAACGTCAAGTCTGATAGCACAGGGGCAGGCTTCTTGGGAGAGTTTGGTGCCCACTGCCCAGCCCCAAGGCACAGGTGCACAGCCTCAGGGAGAGAGCAGACCCCTTTCCCAGGGAGACTTGCAGAGAAGCCGGTGGAGTGGAGAGTGATTCTGGAACATTATTGGTAACATGGTTTGAGTTTGAGTAAAATTATATCTCTGACCTTTTAGCAGGAAGATTATTGGGGCCAAAAATAGTACGTTGTCATATGTTGCTGATCCTCATGGATTTTGGTGGGGGCAGTGCAGAGAGGAAACAGATAATTTCCTTGGGGTTGGAATCTTCTGGGTGTCCCAGGTTTGGTCAGGGGTGGTATTCTGGGCCAGCTTCATCCAACATCACATTCAGTGATGATGAAATAGTTGACATCTTTGCTGTCCAATATCATAGTCACTCACCGCGGGTGACTATTAAACATTGAAAAAGGAATTTTAACTTTAATTAAATGGCTACATGTGGCTATTGGATAGTGCATCGTAGGAATGATGCTCCCATTGGCAAAAAGCTGGCACTCATGCCTTCTCCTTCCTCTTCCCTCTTGCTCACCCATGGCCAAAATCTTTTTGTTTGTGCTTTTTTGGGAGGGTGGGGTTGGGAATAGTGGTGCCATAGTTCTGAGATTCACTTCTGCCTTTGCTGTTTGTGGCAAGTAGCGTATAAAGGCATGTAGTGTATACGTAGTGTATACCAGCACTCAACAGGGGGCGGC
>PVHP010044038.1:0-14263 GCA_004024765.1 Zapus hudsonius
GTTTCCCCACGTGCCCGCCAGCTCCTGTGGTTTGCCCGCAACCTTGTTCCCAAGGTTTCCCCATTTGATAAATAGTCCCTAGGCGGCAGTGACAGGCAGCTGACACCCTACCCATCGTACCTTACCCCTAAGGGGTCCCGCACCCCCTAGCAGGCTACATAGGACCTGGCACCCCACCCTCTGCCTACTTAATCCCCACAGCCCCACACCCTCCTCTAACAGGGTACCCCCAGTGTCACCATCAAAGTCCAGCCAGTGATCTGAGGGCACACACACTCACAGATTAAACAAGTGAGTGCCCAACCCTACCTGTGGAGTCCAGTGTACTCCCAGAACACACTAGCAAAGTGAAATATCCCACTAATCACCTCAACTGGAATCGAAATGGGCAGAACTCAATGCAAGAATATATCACCAGCTGAGGAAACCATGCCAAATGGCAACAACGATGCCACCAAAGAGAGTGAGCAGAGTCAGTCCCAGGAAGACAAGACAATAAACCCTGCTCATACTGGTACAGATCCTGAAGAAATCTTAATGTCAGTCATGCAAGCAAAGATGGACCAACATATTGAAAGAGTTCAAAGTCAGCTCATTAGCTTTGCCACCAGGCTTAATATAATTGAGGAGAACCTAATGGACTTCAGAAAAGACATATCAGGACTAAAGACAAACCTGCAAACTGAAGGTATCAAAAACCAGCTTTCCAAATCAACTGAAGACATCTGCAAATATAAGAATGACTGTCAGGAAGAAGTAATTAAATCAAACCTTGCATCATATCAGACCACAGTGCATTAAAGGTAGAAGTTAACAATGGAACAGGATCCATAAAATACACAAAGTACTGGCGCCTGAATAATTCACTCCTAAAAAATGATTGGGTCAACCAAGAAATAAAACAGGAAATTCAGAATTTCCTAGTAATAAATGATGACGATAACACATCATATCAGAAGTTATGAGACACAATGAAGGCAGTCCTGAGGGGAAAGTTCATCGTGCTAAATGCCTTCATATCAAAGACAGAAAGGTCTCAAATCAATAGCCTAACCACCCACCTAAAAGCATTGGAACAGATGGAAAAAGCTAACCCAAGGAGCTCAAGACGAAAGGAAATAATTAAAATCAGAGTTGAGATTAATGAATTGGAAATAAAGAAAACAATTTAAAAAATAGATGAATCAAAGAGTTGATTCTTTGAAAAAGTTAATAAAATCAACAAACCCCTGGCCAATCTAATCAAACGTAGAACTGAGAAAGCCCAAATCAACAAAAATCAGAAAGAACAAGGGGGAGACCACAACAGATCCCAAAGACATTGGAAGAATCATCAGGTCATACTTCCAAAACCTCTACTCCACAAAATTAGAGAAAATGGAAAAAATGGATAAGTTTTTGGACACCTACGAACTATGAAAGCTTAACCCAGAGCAGATAAAAGCACTAAATAAACCTATCACATCCACAGAGATTGAAGATGTAATCAAAAACCTTCCCAAAAGGAAAAGCCCAGGACCAGATGGTTTCTCAGCTGAATTCTACCAAGCCTTCATCACAGAGCTGAAACCACTATTTCTGAAGCTTGTTAGAAAAAGAGGGAAGGCTTCCAAACACCTTCTATGAAGCTTCCATTGCCCTAATCCCCAAACCAGGCAAAGACGCAACAAGAAAAGAGAACTATAGACCCATATCTCTGATGAACTTAGATGCAAAAATCCTGAACAAAGTGCTAGCAAACCGGATACAATGCTACATCAAAAATATTATCCACCCTGACCAAGTTGGCTTTATCCCAGAGATGCACGGATGGTTCAACATACGCAAGTCGATAAATGTAATACATCACATTAATCGGCTCAAACACAAAAATCACATGGTTACCTCAATAGATGCGGAGAAGGCTTTTGACAAAATTCAATACCTCTTCATGTTCAAAGCTCTCGAAAGAATAGGCATAGACGGCCTATTCCTTAATTTAATAAAGATAATTTACAAAACTCCTAAAGCACATATCATTCTCAATGGGGAACGACTCAAGGAGTTCCCACTCAATTCAGGAACAAGACAAGGCTGCCCTCTCTCACCAGTGCTCTTTAACATAGTGCTTGAAGTTCTAGCCCAAGTGATAAGACAATAGAAGGGCATAAAAGGGATACAAATCAGAAAGGAAGAAATTAATCCCTCTTTGCAGATGACATGATCCTTTATATATCAGACCCAAAGAATAGTATCAGTAACCTCTTAAAGGTGATTAATGCCTTCAGCAACGTGGCAGGATACAAAACTAACACACAAAAATCAGTAGCCTTCCTATACGCAGAAGGCAAGCAGACAGAAAAAGACATCAGAGAGTCTGTCCCATTTTCTATAGTCCCTAAAAAAATCAAATACCTTGGAATATCACTAACCAAGGTTGTAAAGGACTTATATGAAACACTCAAGAAGGAAATAGAGGAGGACGTGAGAAGATGGAAAGATATTGCATGTTCATGGATAGGGAGAATCAATATAGTAAAAATGGCAGTCCTGCCAAAAGCGATTTACAGATTCAATGCTATGCCGATAAAAATTCCAACTCTTTCTTCACGGACATAGAAAAAATAATCTCTAAATTCATTTGGAAAGGCAAAAGACCCCGGATAGCCAAAACTATTCTAAGTAAAAAATCCTACTCTGGAGGTATCACCATCCCTGACTTCAAAACATACTACAAAGCCATAGTAACAAAAACAGCATGGTACTGGCATAAAAACAGAAAGACAGATCAATGGAACAGAATTGAAGACCCAGCTTTGAATGAAAGTAACTTCAGTTATTTGGTCTTTTACAAGGGGGCCAACAAGGTATGCTGGGCCAAAGATAGCATCTTCAACAAATGGTGCTGAACGAATTGGATAAACACGTGTAAAAAAATGAAATTAGACCCACTCCTTTCACCGTGCACAAAAATCAATTCCAAATGGATCAGAGACCTTAATATAAATCCGGTAACCATGAACACCCTGGAAGAAAAAATTCCACATGAAATAGGAGTTGGAAAAAATTTCCTGAGCAAATCTATAGCAGCCCAGGAAATATGACAAACACTTAACCAATGGGACCTGATCAGGCTCAAAAGCTTCTGTACAGACAAAAACAGCATTCTCAGAGTCAATAACTAGGAGATGATTTTCGCCAGCTACAATTCAGACAGAGGCCTAATTTCCAGAACCTACAGAGAACTCAAAAAAATTAATAACAAAAACCCAAACTGCCACCTCACAAAATGGGGCACTGATCTCAACAGAGAATTCACAGAGGAGGAAATACAAATGGCCTTGACTCATTTAAGAAAGTGCTCAGCATCCTTAAGCATCAGGGAAATGCAAATCAAAACCACAATGAGATACTATCTTACAGAATGGCAATCATAAAGTAAACAAACAACAATCGTTGCTGGCGAGGATGTGGGGAAAAAGGAACCCTCATTCACTGCCGGTGGGATTGCAAACTTGTTCAACCCTATGGAAAGCAGTGTGGAGACTTCTTAACAGAATGGACATAGACCTTCCAATGGACCCAGCTATCCATCTATCCACAAGATGTCACATCTCGATGCAGAAACATTTGTACAACCATATTTATAGCAGCTCAATTCATAATAGCCAAGAATTGGAATCAACCCAAAAGCCCATCCATGGAGGAATGGACAGAGAAACTGTGGTATATTTACACGATGGAATTTTACTCAGCTGAAAGGAAAAATGAAATATTGAAACTTAGGAAAAAATGGTCTGACTTAGAGCAGATCTTACTAAGTGAACTCTCAAAAGAACAGAGACTCGAACGCTGCATATTCTCCGTCATATGAGGTCCTTAACCAGGATAACCGTTTTCTTTATGCAGACTAGTAGAAAGAAGTGAGACGTCATGAATGAGGGGTAAGGGGTGGGGGAGGGGAATGGCTTAAGCATGAGGATAAACCATATTAGGTTTAAAAATATAAAATCCTCATGAGCATGTTGTAACATATTGAGAAAGTAGTGAGCGTCACCTGGCAAGAGGGGCCATGAGTAGTAGGGGAGAAAGTCTAAGCCTGTGAATAATTAGATCAGCCTGACAACCCCTGGTTTCAACCACTGGTTCCTTCCCTCACTGAGATGTTGACCAAAGCAACCCATAAGGTTCCAACCACAAGACAGAATTCTGTCAAAGCTCTTGAGTGCCCTCCCCAGGCCTGAGGCAAAACCCTGTTGCTGAAGAAATTACAGAATGGCTTCGATCAGCATCGAGAGACCCTTCAACATCCGGAACGGTATCCAGCCCCCAGAAGGCAGTTAGTGTAGTGCTGGAAGGCACTGCACAGGCTGCCAGGGGAAACTGATCAACGACAGCTGTAATAAACAAAGACCACTGACACGAAACACAATCTGCGGTCATTAGTAGGCTGACCACACCTCCTACTGGGAGAGAACAGCAAACCAAGAAAGGAGCATCATGTGTAGTGGAGCAGCCTGGGCCTGGGGGAGACAATCAATAGCTTTCAAATTCAGCCAATTTTCCACTTGGTGAGGGAGACCCCTTGGCTGGAAATTGGGATTCAGGACAATGGGCACTGGATCCCGTACTCTTGGGCTCCCAGTACAAGTTGCACTATGGGAGTGATTTACGGTGAGGCTACTAGGGATAGAATCTAGGTAGTCCAGAATTGTGTCTGTTTGTTGGCCTGCACTGATCTCACTCTCCGATGGAGATTGTGTTTGTATTTTTCAGGATGCAGCGAGAGAGCTGGGGCCCATCTAGCCCTGCCGGCCGACTGTAGGCTGATGGCTGAGATTCTGGCAGGAGAGGAGCCACCAGTCATACCATGGAGGGTCCATATGGAACCCCACAGAGAATGACAGGATGAACAAGGGACCCACAGCCACAGCCATTAAATCAACACAGGATAAGCCAGTGAGACAGAAACCAATGATTTCGACACAAAGACCCCTAAGCTCACAACCTTAAAGCAGCCTTAATACTCATCCACCACGACTCAGGGAACTATGTGGAAGAGGGGGTGGAAAGAATGTGAAAGCCGTGGTTGGGGAGATTATCCACAAGCATGGTCATGAGAACCTGGCTGAATACTAGGCTATTCATGGTCCCCTGTCACAAGGACCGATCCAGACGACCCATGGCAGAGGTTTTCCAGCAGATTGGGGAGGGGAGGGCAGTGGGGAATTGGGGATAACAACTCATTGTTTGCCCACTAAATGTTGTAACTTATTATGGACAATTAAAAAATATATATATTTATGCTTTAAAAAAATTAAAATTTTAAAAGTAGTAAGTAAGCAGGAAGATGTTTATAAAGTATTGATGAAAAGGAGTTCAGGGCAAATGTAATTGATTGAGGACATGAAATCTAGACGTTGGAAGAAGCGCCATCTGCTTTTGTCACAGGAAGGAGAGTTGACAGGCTGACTGTGGAGATGGGTTTCATGTAGGAAGTTGGACGAGTTCTGACACAGTGTGTTCTGCTTTCTCTTGATGAAGAAGTAAAATACATCTTCTAAGAGTAATGGGGAAAGTACAGGTGAGCTTGAAGGGAGACGAGAAGGTTCCAGAGGGGCACTCAGAGGCAGAATGAACTAAACTGGGCAGGGCTCTGAGATTTCCCCAGCAGTTGTCTGGGTGAAGGAGATGGGAAAGTAGATATCTTAGTGTGGCATTTGTTTTTTTCTAATTTTAGTTCTTCCTACATTACTTATTCACATTTTTGCTATTCTGCAGTTAGAGATTGTGGTGGTTTGAATGTCTGTCCCCTATAGACTCAAGTGTTTTATTAAAGCTTGTGACTTGGGTCTCCAGACGCCTGGCTGGAGGAGGGGGTCACTGGGGGCAGATCCTGGAGTCCAGCCATAAGGTGTGTTTGAGGGTGGATCTGAATTCCAGTCCTAAGGTATGCAGGGAGGTTTGAGCTGGGGTGGGGTACCCCACTGTTTGCTGCCCATTTGTGCTTGCTGCTTTTGGTTTTTGTTGTTGTTTGGTCGTTTCTCTCTGCTTGGATGTATAGAATCAGCTTCTTCCATCATTGATGGAACCTTCCCCCTGGATCTGTAAGCCTGAAATAAGCCCCTTCCTCCCCTAAACTATTCCTGGTTTGGATGTTCATCCCAGCAATGTAGAAGCTGTCTTCCACAGAGATTTTTTATATTGTTCTTACGTTGTAATTGGAAAACAGTTGATTCTTTGAAATTCATTACTTTTCTTTTATGGCTGAGTATATGGACTGTATTTGAAATTGTGCCATAATGTTCTTAAATATATTGTTGATTGATGAGTACAGACTTTCTATAGATATAAAATTGCTTGAGCTTACTAATTGCATATTCTGATTTTTTATTTTTATTTTATTTCTTAAATATTTATTTATTTATTTATTAGAGAGGGGGAGAGAGAGAGAGTTAGCATGCCAGGGCCTCCTGCCACCACAAATGAACTCCTTCCAGACTCACAGTCCACTTTGTGCATCTAGATTTATGTGGGTACTGAAGAGTGGTATTATTTAGATGTTTAAACAGAGTGCACCACAGATAAGTGCTAGGTCTGCGTGTGAATAGGTTCCATGAGCTCGTGAAGTGTGTGGGCTGCCATGAGTGGGCATAAGTGGGCCCTATGATTAGGCACATGGAGGTGGGCAGTGAGCAGGAACTCCCCGTGTCCTACACCTGAGAGATAAGAAAGGCAGGTGGGAGAGTTGATAAGGCTTTTTCAGACCTAGGGTCACAGAGCGAGTAAACAGCAGAACCAGGATCAGTTCTCCACTCCATCATTCTTTTTCTTTGATGCTTGCGGAGGTATGGGACAGGTTATCCAATTTTCCATATCACCTATATCACACGTTTCCATCTATCTGGGCATTGTAAATGTCAATATAAACCCAGGAAAGGTGCTATCATCCTATTCTTCAGACTTAAGACAAAACAAAAACATTAGCCACTAGTGGATCGAACCATTTAAAAAATTTTTCAAAATAAAAAGATGAGAAAATGTCACACTGATAAGATACTATTAAATACTTTTATAGGGGCTGGAGCGATTGCTCAGTGGTTAAGGCACTTGCCTACAAAGCCTAATGACCTGGGTTTGATTCCCCAGTACCCACATAAAGCCAGATGGACAAAGTGGTACATGCATCTGGAATTCGTTTGCTCCTGTCCCTACATGTCCATTCTCTGTCTCTCTTCTCTCTAACTCTCTCTACTTGCAAATAAAAATATTTTTAAAATACTTTTAAATTGGAACTGAATCAAAAACCATTCAAAAATCAAGCCAGAGCTGGGCGTGGTGGCACACACCTAATCCCAGCACTTGAGAGGCAGATGTAGGAGGATCACCATGAGTTCAAGGCCACCCTGAGACTACATAGTGAATTCCAGGTCAGCCTGGACTAGAGCAAGATCCTACCTCAAACCCCCCCCCAAAAAAAAAAATCAAGCCAGGCATGATAGCTCACACCTGTAACCCTAACATTTGGGACAGGGAAGTGGGAGGATCAGGAGCTCACACTCATACTCATTTGTTTTCTGTTGTATTAAAATTCTAGCATTAAAATTTTTTTAGGGGGGTCAATGTAGGGTCTCACTCTAGCCCAGGCTGACCTGGAATTCACTCTGTAGTCTCAGGCTGGCCTCGAACTCACAGCTATCCTCCTACCTCTACCTCCCAAATGCTGGGATTAATGGTGAGTGCCACCATGCATGTCTTCTTTAAAAATATTTTTAATTATTTACATGCAAGCAGTGAGAGAGGGAGAAAGAGAGAGAATAGGAGGACATGGGCATGCCAGGGCCTCTTGCCCCTGCAAACAAACCCTACATGCATGTGCCACCCTGTGCATCTGGCTTTACATGGGCACTGGGGAATCAAACCCAGGCAGTCAGGCTTTGCAAGTTTGCACCTTTAACCACTGGGCCATCTCTCCAGCCCTCTAGAATTGTTTTAAAGCTACAACAGTATCAACCTGCCAGGCAACATATGCTCACTGGTACAATATGACATGGATATTATGGAGGTAAGCAAATGCTTTCTGACGGGATTGGAAGCTCACAGCACAGGAGAACTCACATCTACTTGTACTGGAAACCTGTTCCGAAACCATGGACATTGAGGTCACAGGCCCTGATGGAGAAGCTACTGATGTTGTGCCAAAGAGAAATGACATGACTGTCAAATTACCTTCTAAGTGTTTACATTTCTGCCCATAGATTATGGCTGCTGCCAGCTAGGGTCACATAAACTTCTCTTTGCAGTATGTGGTGGTTACTGAAGAGACTCAAAACTGGTCAAAGTGCTGAGAATCAGGGCCAGAGAGATGACTCAGTGGTTAAGGTGCTTGCCTGCCAAGCCTAACATCCCGATTTCAATTCTCCAGTATCCATAAACCATCTAGATGCACAAGATGGTTGCATCTAGATGACGCATGCATCTGGAGTTTGTTTGCAACACACCCATTCTTTCTTCTGGGCACAGTGATGCACATCTTTAATCCCAGCATTTGGGAGACAGAGGTAGAAGGATCGCTGTGAGTACAAAGCCAGCCTGAGACTACATAGTGAATTTCAGGTCAGCGTGGGCTACAGCAAGAAGTGAGACCCTACCTCAAAAAGCCCCCCCCACCGCAAATAAAAGGCTAGAGAGATGGCTCAAGGTTAAGGTGCTTGCCTGCAAAGCTAATGACCTGGGTTCCATTCCCCAATACCTCTATAAAGCCAGATGCACAAAGTGGTGCATGCATCTGGAGTTCATCCTTAAATGGGACATATGTATTCACCTACCTCCTCAAGGCTCAGGGAGTCTTGTGGGAAAGGGACAGAAAGAATGTAAGAGCTGAAGGAAGGGTGAAATGTTGTGCAATGCTGTGCCCATGACCTTGAACCCTCTGCAGCTGAGGTTACCTGCACAAGATGAGGACCTGCACAAGTTTAGCCATGGAGGGGAAAGGAGCTCAGGCGGCCCCACACTTCTGCGAGAGTATAGGCTGTTGGGGGAGAGACATCTTCAGTGGATTAGTCACTGGTATCTTGTCCATGTTCCTATAAAGAATCTCTTACCCATGCTTCTGTAAGTACTTCTGATCAAACTCATTGGTTCACAAAAACAAAAGACCTGGAAGTTGAAGGGGGACTACTTTGGAAGAAAGAATCAGTGGGAGTGGAAGAAGGCAAGAAAGGGGCAATGGGAGAATGAATACAATGAAATTATATTATATACATATGAAAATGCCATATGAAACCCATTACTATGTATAATTGATATATATGCTAATAAAACTTTAGAAAAATGATCCAAGGTGCTGGGCATTGTGGTATATGTCTAATGGCAACACTCAGAAGGCAGAGGCAGGAGAATCTCAAGTTCAAGGCTAGCCTGAGCTACATAGGGACACCCTATCTCAAAATTACAAATTAAAAAGTAAGTGTCTATCTTTCTGGACTGCAAGCCACCTGCTGTCCCGGCAGGATTTCCATCAGGACAATTAGATAATAAGGATGTTACTGGTAAGATAAAAGTGCCGTTTTCAATGTGTTTAAAATGCAGGAATGCTACTTTTCCTGTTCTTTCCATTTCCCCCACCATTGCACGATTATTTCCCCAAATGATAGCATCAGAGACAATGATTCCAGCTGGAAAGCCGAGCATAATTACATCTTTCAAAAACTGGCATATCATTCTCAACATGGGCCACTTTTGGATGAAAGTGGATAACTTCAGGTTTGCACAGGGATCTTTAAAAACTACAAAGCAGAACTATATGTTAGCATTCAGAAATTCCCTTTAAATGAAAATGTTTTTTAAATGCTTCTAGCTGATTTGCAGAGGAGCCCTCCCAACCTAAAGTATCCCAATTTGTTGAGTTTACAAGTATAATTAAGCCTATTTAAGTGTCTAAATAAAGGGGCTTTAAAACTGACTCACATAAGAAATGGCTTGCAGAGCTGCATGCAGACACACACTAACGGTGTAGCTGTAGATGAAACAAAGAAATGTCATGAGCCCCAGGCACCTTCAGACTGTGGGTCCCCTTTTCCCAAACCCACTTCTGGCTACTTAATATCATCAGTCACTGAGGAAGGCTGCTGTGTAGAGACACAAGATACATGAAGTTCACTAGCTCAGAGTCAGGTCGTGTTGCCTCTCTCTCTCTCTCTCTCTCTCTCTCTCTCTCTCTCTCTCTCCTCTCTCTCTCTCATTCATCTACCTATTTTTTCTGCTATGTATACTGATTCCATAAACTGGGATTCAAGTGTTGTTAATTCATTTAAAAAGGAAATAGCTTGCTACCACCCACTGGAAGCTTCTCTGTAGCCCCCACTAGTCAGGAAGATGAAGCAAGAGGGCTGCTTGAACACGCCTTTAATCCCAGCACTGGGGAGGCAGAGGTGGAAGGAACCCTGTGAGTTCAAGGCCAGTCTGAGACTACAGAGTAAGTCCCAGGTCAGCCTAGACTAGATTAAGACTATACCTTGAAAAACCAAAAAGAGAAATGGGGGGTTTGCTTGAGCCAAAGCATTTGAGACCAGCTTGCCTAACATAGTGATACCTTCTTAACTAATAAAAAAAAATACAAAACTTGAGCTGGGCAACACAGGATAAGCCAGTGAGACAGAAACCAACTATTTTTGACACAAAGACCCCTAAACTCACAACATTAAAGCAGCCTTAATACTCATCCACCACAACTCAGGGAACTATGCAGAAGAGGGGGCGGAAAGATTGTGAGAGCCGTGGTGGGGGAGATTATCCAGAGGCATGGCCAAGAGAACCTGGCTAAATACTAGTCTATCCATGGTCCCCTGTCACAAGGACTGATCCAGATGACCCATGGAGGAGGTTATCCAGCAGAATGGGGAGGGGAGGGCAGTGGGGAATTGGGGATAACAACTCATTGTTTGCCCACTAAATGTTGTAACTCATTATGGACAATAAATTTTAAAAAATAATAATAAACGAGCTGGGGAGAAATAGTTCTATAGGTGAATTACTTGCTATGAAGTCTCCTCCCAAAAGATAAAAAAAAAACCTACCTGCCTGCAGACCCCTAATTAATAGAACCCAGATCTGCAAAGTAGTACTATTTAATTCTCTCCTTCTGACTCCAGAAATGCTTGATTTGGCTGTGTAAAAGTAATTCTAATTATAGTGATTTACATGAACTACTTACCATTTATTCCTAATTACCTCACAGCACAATAATAATTATGCATACATTAAATGTGTAAGATTAACCTGGTTGTGAGTTTTATTTAATAACAATGGTAAAGTGTCCATAACTGTTCATTCTTCACAGTCTGGTGCTCTTGTGACAAAGTCACCCTGTCAGGAGTGCTTCAGATGTTTACTACACAAGGCACTGCTTCAGAGGTGAGTGAAGGCAGCCCAGTGGTCTGCGGTCACTTCCTCTTATTGGTTCATAGAGCTGGCACCTTGTGAAGGAGGTAGATTTCATGTCAATATCATAGCTCAGACTTACAACAACAAGAGAAGAAAAAGGAAGAAATAGAAGCAGGTATTATGACACGGCTCCCCCATGGAAGTGTGAGTTCGTGTCCCCAGACTGCATGGAAAAGCAGGGAGTCATGGCAGTCTCTTGTGATTCCCAGCAGGCCAGTGAGGAGCTGGGAGGTAGAGACAGAATTTCCCAGAGGTTTGCAAACCAGCAAGCCTAGTGAGCCCAGCAGAGAACTGAGTGGACAGCAAAATTACTTTTCATCAGAGTGTAAGATGAATTATTACTAATATTTACTAATATGTTTCATCATATTTTCCGTCTGAAGACTTTACAACAAAAGAATGATTGGATTAGGAGAACAGGCAGAGGGGTGGCCAGTCAACTAAGAAAACACTAGTTTATTGGATTGACCACATTGTAACTGATATTACGACCAAAGATGACACCTCTGATGATGGTGGCTTTCATAACGATACAAGGGATGGGTTCTGATTGGGTAGGATTTTAGTAAAAGCTAGAAGCTGAGCAAAAGGGGAGGCGGGTTCTTCATACACTCTAAAGAAAGCAAATGTCAGGTAAGATGGCAAATGCCTTTAATCGCAGAGGTAGGAGGATCACTGTGAGTTCAAGGCCAGCCTGAGACTACATAGTGAATTCCAGTGTTAGAATGAAATTAAAAGACCCTAGCAGAGAAAGAGTTAACAGTTCTTCCCAAAAATGTTAGTTTAAGCTTCCAGCCCCAGTTCCTGTAACCTTGTGTCTGGTTCCCATAATCTTGCATCCTTGGTAAAAGCTAAGAATTTCCTGACTGATTACAAAAAAAAATGTGCAAATGAATGCTTGCCTGTTACTTCCTGATAAAACTTATCTGTTCTATTGTATAAAAAGCATTGTTCAAATCTATTTGGGCTCTTTGCCTCTGTTCTGCTCAAGGACACACATTGAGCCCCGGTATGCTTGCTTCTTTTTAATAAAACCCTTTGCAGTTGCATGGGAAATCGTGCTGAGGGTCTTCTTTTGGGTCTGGGATCTTACACCAGGTCAGCCTGGGCTAGAGTGAGATTTTACCTCAAAAAGTAAATAAATAAATAAATTTAAAAACATAAAAATGAAAAACCAGAGGGCGGAGCAAGATGGTGACCGAGTAACAACGTCGCCAGGACTCTCCGGAAAGGTTTGATCCCCTCAGCTGGTATCCAGGCTTTGGACACAGGCCGAACCCGAGTTCGGACTCTCCCTCCCTCCCGAACCCCTGGGCTGCAGCAGACGGGGTTCGCGAGCAGCTCTCTGCTCCCCTGTGGAGCAGAGGGCCGAGCCCCCCCCCCCACTAGCTCCCGCCATTATCCCCTGGGGCAGATTCCAAGCTCTCCACAGAGGTTTCATTGCAGGACTGAGACCCGGGCACCCGCACACGGCCTCTCCTCGGCTTCGGCTTGGGGTCCACAGCAGGGTTCCACAGCTGATCTCAGCTCTGCAGGGGAGCACAGAGTGGGCTGGGCCTAGTGCACCCAGGGCTCACGCCTCTGTCCCCTTGCGCGGGTTCAGATCCCTGGCGCAAATTGAGAGGCTTCCCCGCAGGAGCTGCCGGTCCTCAGAGGCGGTCTTCCCCACCTTCTGAGAGGGGAGGTTTGGGGCCGCCCAGCCTCTCCTCAGCTTCAGAACCGCTGCGGGTTCCAGGCAGCTCTCGGCTCTGCAGGGGAGCCAGCAGCTGTGCCCTTCCTCTGCACCACAGGCTCTACCTTTATCCCCTCGTGGCAGATTCCTGGTACTTGGCGCCAACTGAGAGGCTTCCCTGTGGGAGCAGCCGGTCCACAGAGTGGTCCCCTCCACCTTCTGAGAGGGGAAAGAGTGTCTCTCCATGGAGGTTTGGGGTCTGTCTGCAATACAGGCCCAAGTTTGGGGCCGCCCAGCCTCTCATCAGCTTCGGGACCACTGACCCCCACTTCTCTATCTGGGCATGGGCAGAAGCCAAAGGAAAAACGCAACTTCCCAAATCAGGGCCACTAGACCCATTATGGAACACGAAACTGGCAAGGAGGTGGAAGAAGCTCATACAGAATTGCAGAGAGGGAACATTATGACTCCTGACCACAACAGCAATGCAGATATGATGCAGTTAAGGGCTGATATGGAAATTATGAGAAAAGACATAAATGAGTTGAAGCATTCCTACTCAAGCATAGACTCCAAACTGAATTCGATGGAGAGAAATATGAACGAATTCAGAAATACATTAAGTGAATTAAAGATTAATTAGCTAAGAGAAGAGCTGGACAATCAATTAATTAAATTTGATGAGGACTTAAGAAAACTAAAAATGATTATCAGGAAACCGAAGCAAAAACAAAAATAGATTGGAAATTGGATCTCACCAAAGAATTAGAGGCCATTAATAAAATCATAGCAGAAACCAAAAATCAAGAAGAAATACTAAAAACCTCACTTGAATCATACAGTCCCAGGGTTGATAATCTGGAGGACAGACTTTCAGAAGTAGAAGACAAATCCGAAGGAATTAATAAGGATGTCAAAGGTTTCAATAAATTCAAGAAATCAAGTGAGCACATTTTGAGGGATCTATAGGATACAATAAAGAGGACCAATATTAGAATCATTGGGATCCCAGAGGGAGAAGAAGACCAGGCTAAGGGCATAGGAAATATCTTCAACAGAATTATTCAAGAAAACTTTCCCTATCTAACAAGAGAAAGTCCACTCAACTTTCAAGGGGCCCAGAGGACCCCAAACAGACTTGACATGAAGAGAAATTCTCCAAGACAC
>PVHP010044039.1:0-14252 GCA_004024765.1 Zapus hudsonius
AAAAAGATAATGTGAGGCCTGAGGAGATAGGTCAGTCATTCATGGGCTTGCTACGTGATGATGTGGGCCTGAGTTCAGATCCCAGCACCCCTATTAAAGCTGTACATGGTAGCATGTGCCCGTGATCCCAACACTGGAAAGGTGAAGACAGGCATTCCCTAGGGCTTACAGGCTAACTAGTTTACTGAATTGGTGAGCTCCAGGTTCAGGACAAGACCCTATCTCAAAAAATAAGTTGAAGAACAACCAAAGATATATAACATTGACTTCGGACCTCCAGATGCATGCACACAGTTAGACATACACCTGCACACACACACGTGCCCATGCACACGTGCATACATGCTATATACACATGCCAAGAAAAGGAAAAAATAAGATGATGAAGATACTAGAGATCGTTTCATTTTCAAATGAAACCTTTTGAACTTTAGATAGCATTGTCCAGGCTCTGCTATAAAAGATCCTGACTCTGGGCATCAGCACACTAAAGCTTCCTTTAGCCTTCTTTCTTCCTTGATTCTGGATTTTGAAAGTCCCCAGTATTACAATCCCAAGACCTATGATCACTTTTCTTCCTGATCCTCCTGCCTCAGACTACCAACTCCTGAGTTCACAGGCATTTGTCACCACATCTTGGTAGAAGTTTGTTTGTTTTCTTCTGGTGAGAGGATTGAACATAAGGCTGGGCTCTTTGCAAGCTAGGCAAACATTCTATTAATGAGCTGTATTCCAGTTCTATTTCTTTTTTCTTAGGTTCTCTACATTTTTACCTATGGTAATATTTTTATTTCAATGCACCCTTTTACAATGTGATTTCAAATCTGTCTTAACTTAGATAAGTTTTCTAAGTCAATATTTTGAAATTCTTTTTTTTTCCATTTTCTTGCTTAATTCATTCATAGCACTTGGAGTGCGTATGTGCGTGTGTGTGTGTGTGTGTTGTATGTCTGCATGTATTCATGTGTGGGGATGCAGGTGTATGCATTCATCAGCACTGTGTGGAGGTCAGAGGGTAGCCTTCATCTGTCATTCCTCATCGTCTACCTCTTTTGAGGCAGGGTCTCACATTGTTTACTGATGCTCTCTCAGGACAAGTTGGTGCTGGAGTTTGCAGTTTCTGCCCTACTTACAGGTGTGGTTGGAATTACAATGCCTGCCACAGGGCCTGGGAACATGGCTCAGCTGTTAAGGGCTTGCTTGCAAATCCCAAAAGCCTGGGTCAATTTCTCAGCAGCCATGCAAAGCTGGATGCATTTGTGCTCCCAACAGGCCTATGACAATGACAGGAGGCCCCAGGTAATGTGAAACCTATAGTTAGAGCAGCAAAAGACTTGATATCTAAGAAATGTTGAGCAGAGAACCACCTGTCTGTCTGGTGTGCATGTGGAGATCAGCTGTCTTCTGATCTCCACATGCACACCATGACACAAGCACGTTCATACACATGCACACAAAATAAATGAACTTTAAAAATGCCTGCCAAAGCATATTGCTTTTTACATGACTGCTAGGGTTCCATTTCTCACCTAGGATACTGATGCTTCTTCAGCAAGATCTTTATCCAGTGAGCCTTTGCCCAGCCCAATTTCTACTTTTTAAAATTGCTTATTTCTTCTTGTTTTTGCTGTCACCTAATAAAATCATAATAAAGATTTTGCCTATCACATTCTGCACTACATTTCAAGTGCCTAGTACAAAGCCAATCTTATAAACACATGAAATGAATGCTTATAAATTTTACCAATGAAAATATATTGTATCTAATTTTTGAAATCTTGCATGTGTTCTTATTTATTCTTAGTATGCTGAAAATTACTCATAGGTAAGACACAAGGCATGATTATTCAGAACTATTTCAACTTTGTCTTATTTCCTTGAACATTTCTTCCTGAAATGTTTCTTCTTCATCAACTTTCACATTAATTTCCTTTTTCTGTTATGGTGCAGGTTGTATAGCCACGTTTCATAGCTAGACCTCATTGCATTTGTTTTATAGTCTATGTGTGCTTGAATGAGGGCAAAGGCAGGCTGACAGAATAGTGCATGTAAACTTGTGGCTGGATACTAAGAAGGGTAGTCTGTAATTTCTATTTAGGTATATGATCCTAAACCAGTTCTCATAAGTTATGCATTTTGCTTTGGATGTGTTTTTCCTCAGTTTCTTATATCAAAGAGACTTCTTTGGCTAGAAGATTTGTTAATAGATAAGAATCTGAAGCCCAATATGACTGAAGGTATTTCTAGCCTGCATATATGGTGCATATGGCATGGTAGCCAATAAACTAAACAGCATGTTTTTATTGTTAAAACAATAATTTATTGTTCTATATTTCTACCTTCTCCCTCTCCCCAAATTGGCATATTGGAAGATATTGGGTCTGTATTCATCAGTGAGCATAGGTGAAGTCTGAAGTGGAAAACAGTGCCCCGCTCCACACTGGAGCTCATGGCAGTACCTGATCCACACTGCAGCTCACGACTGTGCCTGCTCCTCACTGGAGCTTACAGCAGTGCCTGCTCCACACTGAGCTCATGACAGTACCTGATCCACACTGCAGCTCACGGCAGTGCCTGCTCCACACTGAAGATCACAGAATTGCCCTGCTCAACACTGCAGCTCACAGCAGTGCCCTGCTCTACACTGAAGCTCACGGCAGTGCCTGATCCACACTGAAGCTCACGGAAGTCATCTGAATTCATCTGAAGATGACCACTCTTCCTACTTTCTTCATGTTGTGTTTCACATGATGAGGCCACCTCAGGAAGTCATGGCCTGCCTAAATACCTCCTCTTAGGTGGCACATGTGACTTCTTTGCAGTAGAAGGCAGTAATGGTGATGGGATCGTCACTCCCAAATAGAAAGCTCTATTGTAGAATATTGTGGGAGATTCCCAATGTAGCATCAAAGAAAAAAGTTGCCAGGTGAGAACTTGTTGAGATCCTGAGAGAGAGGGGAGCCGCCTCCCATGGAATTGCAAGTATCTTTAGGTGTTAAAGTGAAGGTCCAAGTTCACTGACAGCAACAAAATAGACCCTGAGTCCTACAACTCTAAGAAATGGAATTCCAACAACCACTGTGTAAGCCTGCTAGAATTCCTGAGTTGCATAATATATAATTTGAAAAATGCATTATTGCAGTGTTGTCAAACCCTGAGCAGAGGACTGAGAAGACCGACCTGAGCCATGCTAAGCCTACTCACCCCTAGAAATGGAGAAATAATAAACATGCATTTAAAATCACTGTAGTGATATTTATGCAAAGAAAACATATATTACCACATGAGGTTTAAATGTCCATCCTCAGTTATCAATATCGGATGGTATTTATATTCAAACTTGCTGAGTACACTCATATTTTATTTACCAACACTTACTTTTCTGGAACAACCAGACAAAACTTGATAAGTTTAATAATGCTCACTTAGCAATTTCCTTGCCAGTGAGACATCCTATCTTAATAAATAAAGAGTGGCAATGCCTACGGAATGATTCCCAAGGTTGTCCTCTGCTGTCCACACCTGTATCTGTGCACATGCACGCGCACTCGAGCACACACACACACACACACACACACACACACACACACACACACCCATCCCCACATTTAAAATCAGAGAGCTATAGAGTCAAAGAAGAGTAATTGAGCTAAAATTTCAGAATTGTGAAATGTGTTCTTGTGGGAATTCTCAGAGAGATTAGACTCAGCCTTTTTAAGTAGGAGGAGAGAGAGTTTACTATGCTGGGCAGCCAACACCCGATCTCTTGGTAATAGCATCAGCCTCGAGCTTAGGCCTGTGGAGTCTTTTATACCTTTCATCTATAGAGGAAGCAAGGCTGCAGGAAATCAAAAGCATATATGTGGCATTAAGGAAGCAGCTGCACAGTTTACCAACCAGATAGGGTCATAGGTTTCCAGTAATTCTCGGGCAGCAGTTTAACCACAAATGGAGGGAAGTCCTTATGTGTTTCCTGGTTCTGCTAAATTTGGGGGATCTCCATTGTTCCACTGGTTAGTTCAGTACTTTTCCGCTGCCTGGCACAATTCTGCCACATTCTGAGTTCATTTGGCTCTTAGCATATAATATTTTTTTTGAGGCTGGATACAAACAGGATATATCTTAGTCTGAGGACCACATGTAATGGGAGAAAGGTAACTGGTGATGTTACTCATTTACTCATAGACTAAATTGAGAAGTTAAAACCTTGAGAGGTCTTCAGTGCATTTGTTTTCTTCTGGAGATAACATTTATTGCTTTCTGACTGCACCATGAGGTCTAAAGCTAGACCAAGCTTTCTAAATCGGTTTAATCTTTCTACATCACAGCAGGCCCACAACATAATTATAAAGAAACCCACACTGGAAAATATTATAGGCAAATTTCTGAATGCCTAGTGGAAAAAATGGAAAAGTAACCTGTGGTTAAAATGAGACACTACCTTTAAATGAACCATTGCAAAGCAGCTGATTCAGCAACAGAAAGGCTGTCAGTCAAGAAACGGTTGAATGTTCCTCCAAGTGCTGAAAGAGAAAAAGTATTGGAAAAGAATAGTTTACCCAGGAATACTGCCCTTCAAAGTATAAATAAAATTAAGATCTTTACCACACAAGGAAAAATGAAGGGGATTTAACACAATCATGCTTGAACTGAAGTAAGTACCAAAGGAAGGAAAATGCGCCTATGTAGCCAAGTGACAAAGTACAAGGAACATTGAATAGATACATCACGAGGTGAAGAGCTATTGATCTAGCAAAAATAATTTCTGATTTCTTGAGGAACTTCGTGATATAGAACTAATGTATACATATATGCATAACTAATTGTAACATAATTAAATTATAAATGTTGATATGTTAATGCAAATGGGTAAATGAGATGAGGTTTAGTAAATGAAGTTAAAATGTTCTAAAGTTATTAGAGGTATAGTAAAAATAATACTTTTATATCAAAATAAGCTAAAATGTTTTCTAAAGTTATTAGAGCTATAATAAAATTAATTCCTTCATATCAAATTTACCTAAAGTGTGTGCTTTAATTTCTAGGGTACTTAGAATTAAAAGTGTGATGAGTAATGTGGATTTTTCACTCAGCTCATCTTCCTCTGACATTGTGTGGAGTCGGCTCTCAAAGGGTAGCTTTCTTATTCTTTGTGTTCCACAGACACCCCTAGAATGAGAGCACAGATGGGTGTCATTTGCTTAACATAATAGAATTGTGATAGTCTTAGAGCCTGTATCCTGCTTAAGGTCTGAGGTAGCGTAGTTTGATACTCGGACTTCTGTTTCTTCAGGTGTAGTACTTAGCTTAAAGCTTAGTTCAGTTTGAGTTCACTGTGTTATTGAGTGTGGGATTGGAATGGTGATTTTATTTTTTAGTGGTGATCTAATTTTTTAAACAAGTATTGTGCAATAAAATACATTTATTTCTTCAATTTTAACCAGACGTTATCATTATAACTTATAAATGATCTTTGGATATTATATTTACCAAAGAAAGAAATGAGATAAATATAATAAATAAGGAAAATATTTTAAAAGATTATAAAATTTTTAGTAATCCAGAAATGCTATGACTTTTCCTGAAGTGAAACAAAATCAAAGAAAGGCCAGTTGAGAGTAAATTGGAAAGACAAACATCAACCTCATCTTATCCCTGAAAAGTATGGAAAGGAGAATTTTAAAAAGGGGGAGGCTCCTGGTAAGATCCTGAACTCTGGAAAATATCATATTAGAACAAGATATTTTTGATATTGTAAATATATAATGATCACCAGTTTTTTTTCTTTTTTTTGCCTTTCTTTACTGAGGAATATTTAGTGCCATAGTCCCTCTGCTAGACATGTAATATAACGGTGAATAAGACGACTTCTTTTATAAGAGCCTTAATCTATTCCCAAGGGAGGAGTCTTTATGGTCTAATTTCCTGTTAAAGGCACCACTTCTTAATATTATCATCTTGCCATCATCTTAATTTTGAAGGAGATACATTCAATTATGCCATTGGACTTTTACCAAGAAAGCTTGCCATCCTGAATATAGAAAAATGATATCTTTTTTCTTTGTGATTGGACAATAATGTATGTAATAATTTTTAGGACAATCTTGTACTATATTTAGAAATTTATAGCAGACACTCCATTTCATTCAGTATCTCTAATTCTACATATCTTTTCCAAGATAGTGCTCTGCCATGACCACAGATGGGTATTCAAGATTGTTCAATGCATCATCACTCAATAACATTAGAACTGTGGAGATAAATATTTATTGATGGATAATAGTTAAATGAATTGAGAAAAATGTCCAGATCTCTATTTAATATATCAGAGTAGGTTCAATTGTTATATTTATAAAGCAGGTTCCAAAAAAAAACCTATGTAGCACAAAGTGACAACACTGACATTATATATTATGAATGAATGTGGTGGATGGGTAAAAGGTGAGTCAGTATAAAAGGAATGGTTAAATATGGTGACTTCTGGATGGTACGAGAAGCTGAAGAGTGGGGTAGGGAAACATTTTACGCTATGTACATCTGTGCTGGTGGATCCTTTTGTGATAAGAACATAATCAAACACCAGTTATTAAGTTATAAATAAACTAAAAGCTGAAGGAAAAAATATTGCTCAGTGGATGGCTCTTAGCCACTATTTTGATGGCTGTATTAGGGAGAGACTTCGAAGGCAAATGGAAATCAGCATTTTTTTGGAGAGATACTCTGTAATTATCTTGGTGGCAGGCATTCTACTTCCTAGTTTTCCAGTGGTCTCTGAGATGGGTAGGGCAATCCTTATGCTAGAAGAAGGAAATTGGTTTAATAACTTTGGTGGTTGAATCCAAGATCATATCATCACAAGTGTGAGAGTCTATCAAGACCTAAGGTCTGTCTGACTTCTATTTTAATTCTCCTCATGAGACTATTGCTGTCTTTAGCCAATGGTCACTGCACAAGCTTAATTCGTGTTGTAACTGCTGCTCTAAACCCTTGCTAGGGCTGAGTGTTGGATGGAGTGGGCAGGAGATCTCCTGCTACAGTTTCTCCTCACTGTGACCAAAGTAATTTAACAGGGAAGGGCTTGTTTTGGCTCATAGTTTGAGGGTACAGTTCATCATAGTGGGAAAGGTGTAACGACAAGAGTGTGAAGGTGGCTGGTCACATGGCTGCAGTCACAAGAGGCAGATGGATGCTGATGTTACCTCACTTCTCTTCATCAGGACTCCAGGCCCAGGGAGCATGCTGCCCACATTCAGGGTGGGTTTTCCCTCTGCAGTTCAATCTTTCCTAAAGTACTTTCCTGGACAGATGCAGAGCTATGTTTCCCTGATGATTCTGAATCCAGTTAAATTGGCGAATGAGGATTCCCATTGCACTGTCTTCCTTGATTTCTATTGCTGTGACCTCATGCGTCTCCCTACCTCCTCACACTTCTATAAACTTTTGTTGTTATGTTTCATTCTCCGTGATCATTCATACTTGCTTTTACTTCTTTACCAGAGTCACCAAACCATATAAGGTTGTATTCGGTGTTATTCATTTCTCAGCTAGTTTTCACATATTACTTTATGTTGTCCCAAACACAACTAAACTCTGGATGTGAGCTTAGAATCACTGGGTATAATAGCAATACAAACTATACCTCCAGCACTCAGGAGGCAGAAGCAGGAGGGTCATGGTTTTGAGGCCTCTTGTGCTGCATAGTGAGACCCTATAACAAAATGAACCAAAACATAAGACTTAGAATGTAGGAACCAAGAGAGCTTTGTTATTTTACTAATATACTTATTTCCAGATTATGATAAGGGTTACTTCAAAATTACCAAAATGAAAATTAGTCTAAATAGCATCCAATGATAATTTTGTGAAGTTTCTCTCTCTGATTTTACCTACCTGCTTTATTAATTTGGTTCAACTAGCCAAAATATTTCTACCTATTGCACATACATTGAAAGCTTATATTGAGCTAGAATTTTCAGAAAAAGATGAATGGAGTTCAACAATTTTCTAATCTGCTTTGAAGAACCTCATAAAATTAGAACAAGATGCCAACCATGATGCCAAGCTTTGGATAATATGAATGAAAGTGTGGAGGTGTTATATTTTATGCTCTCTACATGTATTTTATAGTTATTGAGGAATGGTTTTTGGTAATTTACACACATGCTTTATGGGTTTTCCTTAGTTACAGAGGACAGTAGACAGTAAAGTTATTTTCAATCTTAAAAACTTATACAGGACAAAGGCCTTGCTATAAGTTGTATGGACAGAGAAGATAGTAAATAGATATGACATTTTACTTGCTATAAAAATTTTAAGTTCCCATCCTTTACCTGGGGTAGCCACTGTTCATAAATTTATAAGTGCCTTTGGACAGTTATGTTGGAATTCGCATACATTTCTAAATTCCAATGTTACGTATTAGATTTTGGAACCATCCATTGGGCTATGGATGTGCAATTCTCAATATTAAAATCACAATCTTATATTATTTCATTTGAATTTCCCAGATTTAAAACTTGTCATTAGCCTTGTGAGTGCACATTTTCCATTTTGCAAAAGATGGAACTGAATCTCATAAAAGTTGAACAGTTGGACTAGAATTCACATTTTACACCATTCCCTTCAACTTGATAATTAGGTGCAGGTTTTATCAGTGCCATTTTATTTTAGATCACAAGAGACAAGAAGATGGGGGAAAATAACTTTGCCAGACCAACATTCTCCCTGCTTGGTGCCCCTCAGATTGTTGAAAGAGAACAGGCATGGACAAGAATATTTGGGTTGTTTCAGAAATCCCTAGCATTACTTAGTCATTCAAGTACTATTTAATATTAAGCTGACGATGCTCTTTGTCAGAATGACCTATAATAACTCTGTTTTTATCAGGAAGGGTATATTATGATCATTTTGAGGTAATACTAACCTTATGAATATATTAATAGGAATAGTTTTGTTAATACTAGGACATTTGTTAAGACCTTCTCAATAAAATTTTAACTTCTTAAATTTACCTTTGTTATATATTTGTTTATACTTTTGAGACACTGGTATTTTCAAGTAAAGAAATACAGGAATATTAAGAATATTATAGGTCATAATTTGAATGCAATGGCAGTAAATGTGTATAATTTCTAAGTCTTTTTGACCATCAGACTTGGTTCTAATGGCTATTTATGAGTAATGGATGAGTAATGACTAAATATGATGTCAAGTCAAGAGCAATTTTAGCAAGATTTATGTCTTAAAATATAGATAATTATATATGAGAAATAATATTTGAGAGATATAATTTGGTCCATATATTATTGGATTTAAAGCAATAATTTGATGTATGACAAAGGAACAGCTAATACTTTATATTAAATATTTACCTCTTTAGAGAATCAGATCTAAATATATTATGCTATTAAACATATAAAATAATTATACTTTTTAATACCAATGAGTGAAATTATATGAAGTAGTTCATCCTTTACAACATTCAGCATTATATTTTTATTCTCATTTTCATATTTGTCACAATACCTCTACTATCATATTTTTATGCAGAATTGCAAATTCACATGCTCCTAATAACTTCAATGATCAAGGTGAGAACAGACTTCCTGAACTTTTTTAAAAAACCCACCTGTATAAGATGGCTTCCATTGTGTAAAGCACAAAAGTCTGGAAAGATTTTATCAAAGGAAGAAAAAGTGTCCTGACAAATTGTTATTTGTTACATATCCAAGAAAGTAATTTATCTGTCAGAATAAACAAATCTTTGACTAATCCATTAAATGACTACCTGAGTGAATGCTAGCCATCTTTTATCATTTAAAATTTTGATGTTTCGTTTTGCTCTCCCAGAACAATTAAGTAGCAATTCTCAATTCCTTAACAAAAGTTTTAAAAATTTAAAGAATTGTCTTTAAAAATCTGCTCCTCGTGACTGAGCAAATTTAAAGGCATATTACAATAAATTTCGTTTAAGATTCAGATTTCAAATGAAATGCTGATTGCAATAATTGACATTAAGTGCTGTTTTGAGTAGCAAACCAGTGACTTCTTAATTGACATCAAATAGAAAAAGTTTGTAAAATGATATTAAATTAGCATTTACATTCAGTTAATAAAATAGTTTGGAAAATGAGAAAACAATGTTCCCCTTAGTGGGAATTTCCATTGATGATAAATGAACTTGATCATAGTAGGCAGGGTGGAGGGGGGCATGTCTGGCTGCCTGAAAATGAAAGACCGGCAGTGAGCAGAACACCGTTAGATATGACAGTTTCTTCAGGGAGATTTGATTGGCTAGAGAGGTAGTTAGTTATAGCAGCTGTGTAAACTGCTAGTAAAGAAATAAAACCAAGGTTCTGTTCCAGAGTCCAGAGAAAAGCTGGAATAAGCTACAGCTTTCATCTAGTGATCATTATTATGTTTTGAAAGAGTAGTTTATAAAGCCAGGTGTGGTGGCACACACCTTTAATCTCAGCACTCAGGAGGTTGAGGTAGGAGGATTGCAGTGAGTTCAAGGCCAGCCTGGGCTCCAGGTCATCCTGGATTAAGTGGGATTCTGACACAAAATAGTAAAAAGGAAAAAGCAATTTATAGAAAACTTATTTCAATAGGGACTGAAAATATGTCACTGTTTTCAAAGGTATAGCTTAACAGAAACATTTTTTAACATCTAATTGGCTGTGTTAATATTTATTTCTCAGAGAGTTTCTTTAGGGGCATCAGGCTAGAACATGTAGTTTAAACCATGCCTACCATTGTCATACTGAGAACTGTAAGTCCAAGTTTGCTTTCCTGATTTTAAAGAATTCAATCTCAAATAGCTAAAGTTGAAATTTGAACGCAAATTCAGAAAAGCATTAAGATAACAGAAATGGTAGGTAGATAGATCATCCCAAAGATGGATCATTTTGTCACCTTGTTAACTTCCCATTAAATGCCAGATAGTAATTTTGATAAGCTAATCAGATGGACTCATCCTTGATGTGTTTTTGTCTGTGTGTGGAGTACATGTGTGTACAAAGGTTTATTTATACATGTATGTGCATATATGTGGCAATCAGGGGACACCTTCAGGTGTTATTTCTTAGGTGGCTGTCTACTTTTTTCTAATGTGTGTATGTGTGTGATACATGTGAGTATATACATGCATGGCTGTTGTGTGTGTGTGTGTGTGTGTGTGTGTGTGCTTGTGTGTTATAAAGCCAAAGCTCAATGCTAGGTGTTTTACTCCATCACTTTCAATATTACTTTTTACTGAACCCGGAGTTCACTGATTGGGCCACCTAAGCCAGCCAGCAAAGCCCTGGGGATCCTCTGTCTCCATGGCCCCAGCGTTGCGACTGCATGCATGTGTTAAACACACAACATTTTATGTGAGTTCTGAGGATACAAACACAGGTCCTCAACCGTCTGCAGCAACCATTTTCCCCACTGAGTATCTCACTGGAAGCCACTCACTAAACTGCTACCTCACATAGCGATTGTTTGATGTTCTGCTCTGAGTGGTATTATTCTAGTCTGGCATTTTATCCACATTACTACTTTTTTAAATTATTTATAATGATAACAACATCTATATTAATAATTTTTGGCGCTTTTATAACTGTTCCTTGGACAACGTTCACTCCTATTATTATTAGGAAGGAACTTTGTGAGGCTTTTGGCACCGTGTCCTCACAGGAAAAGCAATGACTTTATTAGAGATGCTAATAACCTCTTTTAAAACATGTTTACTCATTACATAAATCTCTCTTTTTTAACGTTTTTATTGTCTTAAAATTATATACATTAACACAATATGCTCAGTATCATAGGTTATTAGATATAGCCATTGAATCCATGATAACATTTCCTTTTATGCATTAGTTATTCTGCCCCCCCATGACTCTTACATTCTTTCTGCCTTCTCTTCTGCAAATTTCCCTGAGTCATGGTGGGTGAATTTAAATTTTGCATAGTTATTAGGTTTGTAAGAGTCTCTAAATTTGTGTTTTAGACAATTTTTGGCACCCTTGGTGCCTCTCTCCATTATTCTTCCCTAGGTTATCTGCCTTGATGTGGGAATAGATCTTTTGCTCATCATCCCACTTCCTTAGAGGATGTGTTAGGGCTCTACATGGATTGTTTTCTGCTTGGGTGTCCCCCTGTCAAATCAGGTCCCTTTGGTGGAGTTCAGTTTTCCCCTGTTCTCATTGCTTTCTGAAAATTACAAACAGAGTCTCCAGTGGAGAGTGGGATTATTATTGGTCAATTGAGACAAATATTGCTAGGTTGGCGAGCGTTTGGAGGGTGTAGCCTTTCTGAGGACCTATGAATGGTTAGTGAGGACTTCCCCACAGAGATGGGGTTCTTGGTCCCCATTTAAGGTTGCCTTGGGTCCCCTTACCAGTCAGGGGTTCCCTGCCTCTGAGGGGATCTCATAGCCAATTAGCCAGCTGTTGATTACCCACCTAGATTGGGCGCCACTATTTCACAGATGGGCACTTCTTGACTTGCTTGTCTGTGCCATATAGCAGTGTGTTCTGCATTCTCAGGCTATCAGTTGGTGTAACTTGAAGATGCCTCCTGCTCTCTCAGGATATTGTTGGTCTGGTTCCCCTGACAGCTTGTGCAACACCTGGCTGCCCTTCTGGGAGCTGATTTCATTTCTGGATTCAGCAGGGTCTCTCAGTGTTATGTGATATCAGTCTGTGGAATCTTCAACAATAGGGTCTTATCTTTTGCCTGAGGTGGGTATTCAAGGGCTGTGACAAAAATTTGTCTTATTTTAGGGACCATGTGGGTCACTCTGATCAACAGCTCATTGTGGGAGGTAACTACTTACTGGGTCAGCGTCCTTTGTACCATAGGTAGGCTTTTCAAGGTAGGATCTCACTCTAGCCCAGGCTTGACCTGGAAATCACTATGTAGTCTCAGGCTGGCCTTGAACTCATAGCAATCCTCTGACCTCTGCCTCCCAAATCCTGGGATTAAAGGTGTGTGCCACCTCATTATGTTGTCAGGTAAACAATCTGAAAACTAGGCAGGATAGAAACTGTTATAAAGAATTTGTGGGGCTGGAGAGATGGCTCAGCGGTTAAGGTACTTGCCTCTAGTGCCTAAGGCCCCGGGTTCAATTCCCCAGGTCCCACATGAGGCAGACCCACAAGGTGGTGGCCCTGGTGTACTCTCTCTCTCTCTTTCTCTCTCTCTCTCTTTCTCTCTCTGCTTGAAAATGAATAAATAAAATATTTAAAAAAAGAATTTGCAATAAACATAGTAAGTTAGTAACTAATTATACAGCAATTAGATTATGTCACAGTACTTCAGATTATAACCATGGATTTAATGAAGAAGAAATCAACTGATATTAGAACAAGGAGGAGTTACTCTCAGCAGGGAGCACTGCCCTACTTGAATCCTTCAGGGCACAGTGGGCAGTAGAGGTGTGGTGACGTATGACTGAATAAGAAGTTCCGATGCTTGGGTTTTCCAAATTTCAAAATACTATTTTCTTCTGTATTCCTCCCCTTACTAGGTAAATAAAAGTCTTGAATAGGCTGATATTTCCATTATTTGCTCATACAGTATATCAATTATGGATAATAAAGAGATTAAAAATAAAATAAAAAATAAAATAATGAAAAAAATTAGAACAAAATGTCATTTGGATTTCAGGTTTTATTTGTTCCAACTTCATTTATCATTTGGAGAGAAAACATTAGAAAGTAGTTTTTCAAAATATTCATCCAGTTATGCATAAGCCTGCTTATTTGTAGGCTATTTTTTATACAAGATGAAAAGTGAGAATGGAAGAAAATATTTGATATTCTAGAAAGCAATGCAGATTCCCCCCAGGTGCCCTGGGTTGGAGTGACTTACTGTAGTATGCTGTGAAGTTAAATGTCAGTTAACTAGAGCTCAATTGTGAGTTGGTTTGACTTAGAGCTGGGGGGTGGTGGTGGAGGGTGTTTCCCAGACATTTCATTGAAAAGGTCAACCACTCACCGTAATTAGGCATTCTCTTGTATTATTTTGTTTAGCTTGTGAGCATCTGTCAGAGTTACAATTTAAAAAAATATTTTATTTATTCATTTTCAAGGAGAGAGAGAGAGAGAGAGAGAGAGAGAGAGAGAGAGAGAGAGAGAGAGAGAGAGAGAGAGAGAGAATGCACCAGGGCCACCACCTTGTGGGTCTGGCTTATGTGGGTCCTGGGGAATTGAACCCGGGGCCTTAGGCACTGGAGGCAAGTGCCTTAACCGCTGAGCCATCTC
>PVHP010044040.1:0-14261 GCA_004024765.1 Zapus hudsonius
TCTGCCACAGCACTGCAAACAGCGGCAGGAAGGTGTGCCAAACACTGGCAAGGGGAAGCTGGCTTATAACCCCCATAAGCCCACCCCCAACAACACAGCTCTAATGAGGTTCTAATTCCCAAATTGCCATCAGCTGAGGATCGATCTAGCAGAACACATTCATTTGTTTGTGGGGGACACCTGGATCAAACCATGACAGAATCCTACATAATGAAGAGAAAGGAAAACATCTATGAGGCCGCAGGAAAGAGGAAATCACTAAACAGTAAATAAATGAAAATTAAGTAAGTACCAAACATTACAAAGCCAACAAACTGACAAAGACAGTAAACATGGCTGAACAAGCCTCTATGGTAGAGTGTAAAGTCCTCAGGGTATGCTATAACTGTTCATATGGTAGATGTTTTTTTTAGCTTTTTGAGAAACCTCCACATGGATTTTCATAATGGCTGCACCAACTTACATGTCCCCTGAAAGTGAATAAGTTTCCTCTTTCCCCATGGCCTCGCCATCACTTCTTTGATTTCCATATAATAAACATTCTGACCAGCATGATATGAAATCTCAAAGTAGTTTTAATTGCGTTTCCCTAATGGCTAAAGCTGTTGGACACTTTTAAAATATTGTCCAATTGTATTTCTTCTTAAAGAACTCTCAGTTCACTTCCATAGACCATGTTTTGATTGTTTTTTTAAATTGTTTAGTTTTTTGAGTTCTTTGTATATTCTAGATGGTAATTTTCTCCCATTCTGTAGGATGCCTCTCGACTTGCTTGACAGTTTCCTTGGCTGTAAAACAGCTTTTAAGTTTCATGAGGTCCCATTTGTTGATTGCTTTATTTCCTGGGTGACAGGATTCCTACTCAAAGTTTTTCCCTATTCCTGTATTTGAAGTTTTCCCTGCTTGGTTTCTAGTCATTGTAGGGTTTCAAGATTTAAATTGAAGATGTTAGTCTAAATTGGAGTTGATTTGTGCACATTTTTAGAGATAAGGGTCTAATTTCCTTCTACATCCAGACATCCAGTTTTTACAGCACCATTTGCTGAAAATTCTGTCTTTTCTCCGATGGGTGTTTTTGGCATCTGTCAAAAATCAGGTGGCTGTAGTTACGTGAACTTATCTCTGGATCTTCTGTTCTGTTCCACTGATCTAAGTATCTGTTTT
Organism: Zapus hudsonius; assembly: GCA_004024765.1. Taxonomy (NCBI): domain Eukaryota; kingdom Metazoa; phylum Chordata; class Mammalia; order Rodentia; family Dipodidae; genus Zapus; species Zapus hudsonius. The sequence goes on from PVHP010044040.1 coordinate 1,165, forward strand.
TTGTGCCAGTATGCTTGCTTTGTCACTGTGGCTTTGCAGTGTATCTTGAAATCAGGTATGGTAAGGATAGTTTTGGCTGTCTGGACATTTTGTGCTGCCATATAAAATTTAAGATAGGTTTTAATATTTCTGTGTAGAAATGGCACTGGAATCTTGATTGGGATTGCATTGAATTATATATAGCTTTTGGATGTTTTCACAATATTCTTCCCATCCATAAACAGGGGACATCTTTCCATCTCTTGGTGTTTTTCTCAATTTCTTTCTTCGGTGTTTTAGTTTTCATTGTAGAGGTCTTTCACTTCCTTGATTAGGGATATTCCAAGATATTTAATTTTTTGTGGCTATTATAATGGAACTTTTTTCTTGATTCCTTCAACTGTTACATCTGACAAGGGATTAATATCTAGAATATATAAAGAACTGAAAGAACTACCCAAAATCCAAACTACCCACCAATAAATATGCTACGGAAATCAACAGACAGCTCTCAAAAAAGATGAATTGCAAATGACTGATAATAAACATGAAAAAAATGTTCTAACATCCTCAGCCATCAGGGAAATGAAAAACATAATGAAGCGACTTCATGGCATAGTTGAATCATTCTCAATATCTAACATGCAAAATAGCCAAAATGTCCAAATCCTATAAATTATATTTATTTGAACCCTCCTGCAAATGCAGTTGAGACTTGCTTGCTGTTTCTCTACATGTAGAGTAATTATGATGTATAATAAGTTAGTTTCACAATTCTGTGTATGTTTTGTAAAATACTTATACCTTTCTGATTGATTTCACATTTATAAAACCATACCCAAATATACTTAGGAAAGCTTTAATCCGAATGTTCATAGAATTTGAGTTGATGTGGCAGAACAAGTTAACTCCATCTTATCCAAATGATCAAAATCTTATGTGTAATATTTTCTTTGATGTGTTTTAACCCAAAAGAAGTACCCAGAGAAATTAGCAGTCCAAATAGTGTCTTGAATGTAAAATTTGTTGAATTAATAAATAATGAGTCTAAGAGCCAGAAAAGTAGGATTGGTTCAGGCCTTGTCAACACTTTATGAGACTTTGGTCAAGTCTTGATTTTTTCCACTTTCAGGCTTTTTGGTAAAATGAAAGGATGAGATGATAAGGCCTTTTAGGTCCCATCTAGGTTCACCAGCCTCCTACCCTGAGAGGAGTAACACCTTTCTGGAGGGCAGACTGGAGAGCCATGCAAACCAGGCCTCAGGCCCCATCGCTTCCGGGAAAGATGTGACCAGTGCACTCACATTTCCTAAGCTTTCCATTCCCACGAGTAGCTAGGTTCTGATGAGGATTAAATGAGATGATTTAGACGCCTGCTACAGGGCCTGGCACTTAGTGACTTCAGCAACTGACAGCTGTCTTCAAGTCATTGTCAGTACTGCTAAGATGATGATGCTGAATCAGAAAGGAAGCCTCTCAGAGAAGTCACAATTGGAGCTGGAGCTGCACCTGAGAAAGCAGGTAAGGCTTAGGGCGGCTACGGGAGAGAAGAGGGAGAGGAGATTTCATACAGGGCAAGGGGGTCACGAAAACAAAGGCCTGGAGGCAGTAGGAGGGTTGTTGGGGGTCGTATAACATCAATATAAGCCTTTGGGTCCTCCCTGCCTTCAATGTTCAAAGTCCAGAGGAGGGAATACCAGTCACTTAAAATGCAGTCTTGTTTTTGCATACTTATGTGTTTGTGGTATGCGTGTATGTGTGCATGCGTGTTCACATGGACGTGGACACTTGGGGGGAGAAGTGTGCATGTGTATACACACGCATGTGGAGGATCAGTGTCTTCCTCGATCACCTGGCACTTTGTTTCCTGAGGCAGGGTCTCTCACTCCATCCCAGAGCTCACCAACTCAGCTAGTCTAGCTAGGCCGCTGGTCCCAGGGTTCTCTGTCTCCGTGTCCTGAGTGCTGGGATTGCAAGCGGGGGTAGGTGCCCTCATCCTGTGCAGCAAGCATTTTTATCCACGGAGCCTCTCAATGGCCCAGTCTATTTTTATTTATTTATTTTGGTTTTTTGAGGTAGAGTCTCGCTCTAGCCCAGGCTTGACTGACCTGGAATTCACTATGGAGTCTAAGAGTGGCCTCAAACTCATGGCAATCCTCCTGCCTCCCACGTGCTGGGACTTAAGGTGTGCTCCACGATGCCCGGCCCATTCAATAATTTTAGAAGAGTAATTTTTTTCATGATCCATAATATATACTGACCACTTTTTTTTCTTTTTTCTGCCTCTGCCTCAACTGACCACTTCTTATTGGCTTATAATGAAGTTAGCAGAGTGACAAGATGGAAATGAAAAAGCCAAATTATATTTTTATAAAAAGCCTATACACATGCTTGTCGCATGTCTCTTGCCTTCTGATACTACGTGTCACCTCAGGACTGTGTCAGCAAGAGGGCTCACCCTCAGAGGAGACCCCCTAGACCTTGCAACTCCAGAACTGTGGGCCCAAATAAACCTCTTTATAAAGAAAGAAAACTTACAGAGGGCATTTTCCAAAACGTTCACAGCCCTGTTTCATAATTCAGAGCTTGAAAGGAAAACCAGCTGACCTTCTGCACATGTGGCACCGAGAGGGCCGATTGCTCCGCAGGTAGGCGGGTGTGTATTTCAGGTACCAGGTATCCACTGGGCAGGACTCCCTGTTCCCCAAAAGCAACTTTCTCTGCACCCTGTTCCATTGTTCCAGAGACGGTGGAGGGAGAGCAAAGTTAAGTAACACAGCTGCTGAATTATCTAACAACATTCCCTGTCACAACCCTCCTACCTTTGCACAGAAAACACCACCATGCAGAGGCACAGGTAGGAGACCTGGCCCTCAAATTTAAAATGTGGCCCAGTTAAGCAATGTCCAAACAGTAACAAAGAGAAGCAACATGGAACATTAAAAATATGACCCTTTACCACTGAGTTTCAAGCTAAAGTAACCACTCTGGATGGTTTGCCATTAAAAAAAATATTTATTATAATACCTCTTAGAATATTATTTATTTTATTATCTTTTATAATTATAAATTATAATAATTCATTATCATAAATAAATTTATTTATTTATTTATTTGTAAGCAAAGAGATAGAAGAGACAGATAGAGAGAATGGGCACACCAGGGCCTCCAGCCACTGCAAACAAACTCCAGATGCACGCACCACTTTGTGCATCTGGCTTTACATGGATACTGGGATATTCAACTCAGGTCATTAGACTTTGCAGACAAGCGCACAGCCAGTATGCAATTTTTTGAATGACTAATAGCCATATTATTATTCAGACTGGTTATTTGGCAGACATTATTTTAAAAATGAATAAAATAAGCCTGTCACTTCATATTTTGTTTTCCAATGATAAGATTTGAGCTTTCAAGTGAAAATTGTAACTACTAAAGACTTACTACTACTTAATAGATCCAACCACTTCCCAATACTTGAAGCCTTTTCTGATGATGTTGGTGATGGTACTGACACACATGATTTTTTTATTATGTAATGTTAACATACAGGACATTCAGATATCCGTGAACCAGATGGACCAAGATGTTAAATAATCATGCACGGGTAAAAGCCAAATTGCAAGTTTAACAAAATGAAGCATCAAAGCTTTCATCATTATGCTTTCAGGTTCTACATTGAAGCTAGGCTTTACCAAAACAAACAAACGAACTTCTACTTTTTGAGTATTGGTTTCCATTTAAGTAGAAATCTGCTCACTTTTGACTATAGGAAACATATCTGTATTCTTGCAAATTTTATGCTTGAAATTGTAAGCCAGCCACCTTAAGTTACCCACAGCGATGTCAGAGGTTCTTTCTAGTCACCTCATGAGTGCTTGGCTTCTCGGTCTTCTTTTTTGTTTTGTAAGGTAGGGTCTCACTTCTTGTTTCTTTGAGATGGGGTCTTACTGCTGCCCAAGCTGCTCGAACTCATAACCTTCCAGCTTCCTCCTTCCACATGGCTGTGATGACAGATACGTGCATGGCAGGCATCTGTATTTATGCATGCTTTACAAAGCTCCTAGCACAGCTTCTAAAACCTGTGTGATTTCCTGGACAATAAGGAGAAGAGCATCTTGGGCTCTAATTAGTCCCTAGCTCTGGGCACTAGCATTTATAAGACCTTTGGAATCTCTTGATTGATCACAGTGTCTTTTTGTATGCTAATGGTTTATAAGGAACTTCAGGATAGCCAATAGCATCCAGAAAAACTAAGGCATAATTGGACGGTTGGAATTGTAAGCCCCATTTTCCACTCCAACCCTAATTCTGGGGAGAGGGGCTCCAAGTTAGATAAATCAATAGTCAATACTTTAATCAATAATTCTTGCCTACTGGCACCCCCATAAAAGCTTTAAAAATGGGGCTCAGAGGGCTCTGGAGGTGGTGAACACATCCAGGTCCCCAAGCCCATGGGGACAGAAGCTCTTGTCCAGGAACCCTTCTGGACCTCACTCATCTGCTTCTTCATGGGCCATTTATGTTCCTTTTAATACCTCTCAGAACAAACTTCTGAGAATGAATAAAGTGTTTCCTTGAACTCTATGAACTTCTAGAGAAAATGACCGAATCTGAAATGGGGAGCAGCTCCAGGTACTGTCAGGATTGGATTAAGTCATAGAACACACAGTATCGACAGAGACCTGGAAACTTGCCTGATGTGAAGTCTGAATTTGTGATGTAAGCAGTGTTGTAAGTAGAACAATGGTTGCCCCCTCCTGGGGCTGATGTTCTGGGGTTCTGCTGGTTTATACCTCTCCCTGGAACCAGGGTGTTGGTCAGCCAGGAGACAGAGATCACCCAGAAGACACGGACTGAACTGGTTAGTTCCAGCCCATGGTGTCTATCTCTGCTCCTTGGTGACAGTCTTGGGACTGACTTGGGCACAGCAGAAAGGGTTGCTCAGGGCTTACTATTGACTCTCTGGAGTAGCTTTGCCCAGAACATAGACAGATTTGGAATGTTCCAGAGAAGTCCCATGACTAAGAGGATTGGGCAGAAGTTAAGGAGCAGAATTTCAAAAGCCTCTAAACTGGGTTTTTGGAAAGTAGAAGGACATAGATGGACAGTGTCACTTCAGCTGTGTCCTCATTTCTGCTTCCTGCCCTGACTTCATCAGAGGTCTTAACATACCAGCATCGCCCAGCGCTGCCCACCTTCGGCAGCTTTTGTAACCCTCAATATGAAGGTGCTGTTCATCTCAGTGTCTCTGATCCCACTCCAAGCTTTCATGTCACCTAAAAACATTTGCCACACTGACCTTGCCCTGCTAAACATAGCTCTACTATTTGTTTAGAGGAGCCAAAAATGTCTATTTTTCTCCTTCAGGAAAAAAAAAAAGAGAAAGCTTTTTCCATGTTCCATTTTATTCTCAGTGCTTTTAAGAGGAAGATGAGCTGACAAAGAAACATGCTGATTGGCATGTTATTTTTCAGTGAATTTTAAGACCAAATAATTTGTTCCATCTGGGAAGGGCTGATCACATTTTCAGCACGAATCAGAATAAATGATTTGCAGCATGACATTTTTAAAGGCTTATTTTAGGTCCACATCCCTCTAGTCATTCAGTGGCATTCCTGACCCTAAAATGGGGCTTAGCCCTTGGCTGCCCCCTTCATCCCTTGAGGCTACATGGGATCCTGCAAAGGCGTGCACACACGTACACACCACACACACACACACACACACACACACACACACACACACGAGCAATAAAATGAAAAGAGTTGAGTCACACCAATTACAAATAGTAAGATACTCAACGCTGCTGAAATCACACATCTCCAATTGATTTTCCGAAAGATGTCGCTAACTTTTGTATCTACAGCCAACAGCACTTATAATTGGTGAACAAATACAGTGCTGACAGGAATGTTGGTTGATATTTTCACAAAACAAAAGTAAGACAAAAAATGAAGCGACAAAGACATATGGTGAAATGTCACTCTTCTTCAATGATATCAACAATTTTTTGATGAATTGGATAATGAGTTTTGAATTTTTGAAGAATATTTCCCTGGTTTCTAGTGTAACCCACAGTGTAATGGTGATAGACAACACATTATGTTGAATCTTCAACATTAATATTTCTGTCACCATGTTGTTACATTCAATTAACCAAACAATATTTTAAGGCATGCTTTGTAGCATTTGTGATTTCCATGAGGAAATACTCCCACCGTGGCAGATTTCAGCCCATCAGTGAGAACTTACTAAAGGCAGAGTTAGGAAGAAACGGGCAGTAACACCCTCTCCTATGGAGTTCCTCCCAAGAGACCTTCCGAACAACCTTCCTTCTGAACAACCTTCAGAACACTGAGGCATAGAAACAATGCTAAGAAGTGATGAATTTTTATAATAGATTGTGATTTTAATATCTATTTTGTTGTAGCATGCATATGTATGGTATGTTTTGTGAGTGTGCGTGCACCTGTGTGTGCCCATGAATGTGTGGAGACCAAAGCTTGACATCAGATGTCTTCGTTGATCACTTCCCACCTTATTTATTGAGACGGGCTCTCTCATTTAATCCAGATTTGCCAATTCGGCCAGTCTAGCTAGGCAGCTTGTTCTGGGAATCCCCTTCACCTCCTGAGTGCTCACAGGCCTGGCATTTACATGCCAGGGATCCTACCTCAGGTCCTTACATTTGTGCAGGAACTACTGTACTGACTGAGCTCTTTTCCCAGTCATAAATTTTCCCAATTATAAATTTATGGGATTTAAATGTTTAAATAACCAGGCTGGGAAGATGGATGGCTCAGCAGTTACAGGTGCTTCTTTGCAAACCCTGACAGCCCAGCCCAGGTTAATTTCCCAGTACTCATGTAAAGCCAGATGCACAAAATGGCCCAGCTGTCTGGAGTTTGAGGCCCTGGCATACCCAGTCTCTCTCTCTCTTTTTTCTCTCTCCCTCTCCTTCCCTCTCTCTCTCTCCCTCTCTTTCCCTCTCTCTCTCCTTCCCTTTCTCTCTCTTTTTCTCTCTCCCCCCACAAAAAGTTTTGCAAAAAGTTAAATAACTGTGTCTAACAACTACCTCATCCTGAAAACTTTGCTCAATGTATCTAATTATGGATAATAAAGGAAAAAAAACTGGAGTTCAGGTCCCACCAGGGCAGAGTGACATCTATGCCTTTGTGGAGCACTCCCTGACTACCCACTAGAAAAGGCTTCCTTGCTCCTCATCCATATCACCAGCACCCCAAATTCCTGCATCAATAGTTAACATTTACTACATGTTACTATGTGTAATTGACATGGATGGGGAGCAAGATAGCTTGTTTCTGGTAGGTAGTTGGGGACTGGCCCACAGAAGCATGGCTGCCACCTTGCCGGGCCCATGTCTGATTGAGTCTCATCCAAGATGGCTATAAGCATCAATTCCAGTGACCACTTTCTGCTTCTTCCTCAAATTTTCCTGGCTTAGCCCACCTGAGGACTGGCCCTTCCTGAGAGTAAGCTTCTTGAGCCCACCAACCAATTAGACCTCTCTCTTACACACCTGAGTCTGGTGATGAGGCTCATCCTGATTGGATGTTTGGCTCAGATAACCTGGCCTGAGCCATGCCTAGGAGCTCTCCTGGCCCTCAGCTAGCTTGGTCCCTCCCACCTTACTCTCTCCCTATGTGAGGGGACTTCTTTGGTCTCCTCTCTGCTTCTCAGCTGGGAAAGGGGAGAATTTCTCTTGACTTGGACTTTCCTCTGGATTCTTACTCTCCCTAAAATAAACCTCCTAATTCATAATTTAAAAAAATAATAATAATTGCCTTTCACCAGCCGGTCTACACCTGGTTTGGAACACTGTGAAGCCTTGTCTATCCATGGGAATGTGGAGCAATCCCAAGGCACAGACACTGGGGTCCCTGTCACATGGGCCTTCTCGCTATATTTCCTTAGTGCTTCGGAGACCCTCCTTTGCAGACAGCATTCGCTCTCTCCTTTCTTCTCTGCGTTGCCGTGTGTGTTTCCTTCCCCCATGTTCCTTTCATTCCCACCGCAGTCTGGGGAACTACTTCTTGACGTTCACTTTCCCATCAGCCAGCATATAACTTCCAGCTGCCATTTTCCACGATTTCTTCAGCCCTCCCTCACTTCTTTCTCTGGCACCAGAGTTTAAAGGAGACCACAGGAATCCATGTCTCTCAGAGGGCCTGGAGGAGATCTCCAGCCGGTTCAGCCTTTCCAAGCTCAATGCCACTCATTCATTCCGATGAACTTGGAAATCAGAAGAGACCAGAAAACTCTCTGAGAGGTCTCTTTTTTGTTTTTTTGTTTGGAAGTGTTGGGAGTTAAACCTCATGCATGCTAGACAAGTGATCCATGGATATGAGTAGGAAGTTAACAAGCCCATGAGAAAATGTGCCAATCAAACCAAAGTAAATTTCTACAGGAATGATTTACAAAATACCGTTTTTAAAAGCCTCAATGATACCAGGCCATCAAATATTGGGTGAGTCATGGACTCTTTTAAAACCGGTGCTGGAGAGATGGCTCAGCGGCTAAGGCGCTTGCCTACAGAGCCTAATGACCCAAGTCGGTCCCAATACCCACCCAAAGCCAGATGTGCAAAGTAGCACGTGCATCTGGGGTCCATTTGTAGTGGCTGCAGGCCCTGGTGCACCAATTCTCTCTTCTCTCTCTATCTCTCCCTCTCTTTCTGCTTGCAAATAAATAAGTAAATTTTTTTAATGTGAAAGTGTTACAGAGCCTTTTTAAATGAACAATTATTCTCATAAACCCTCCAGGTGACTTAACTTATCTTTATTATGTTCTTAATGAGTATAAACACACACACTCTCTCTCTGCTTGAAACTGAATAAATAAAATATTTTTTAAAAGAGTATAAACACAAGCTGGGCATAAATATTATTCTCATATGATAATAAAAACAAACGCCTAAAGCTAGATATAAAAGTCATAACAATCAATAACATTATCATGAACAGCGTTCATTTATGATGTATGTTCTCAAAGGCAAGCTGCCACTGTTGGCTTAAATAGTTGGTTTGTTAAAAAAAATGGATTGATTAATCCATAAATAAATAAATCCCATTTTTGTTCACTGATGTCAATAAATGGAAAATTATGGTATCTCTATTCTCCCCAGCCCCCAACAACTTTCTCCTGCCACACAATCAGAAATAAAATTAGAAATTACTTATTTTCTCCTCGATTCTCCTATATTTACCATGATTATTAGGCAAATGTACCCTCCTGTACCCTTGCTCCCCAGGGTGTGCCTGAAACAGAATACACTATACATTCCCCCCATACATGCATGCAAGATAGTTTAATTTATAATTTAGATACACTAAGGGATTAGCAAACTCATAATAAAGCAAAACAACTATAACAATATGCTGAACAAAAAGTTATATAAAAGCGATCTCTCTGTCTGCTTCCAGACATCTCTTGATGGCAGGTAACAGCATAAAAAGAAACCCTGGATGAGGGGCCTATCACACAGACCACTGCCTCCTAGGCTTACCTAGTGCCATGCAATATGTGGCTCAAGTGCCAGCACCAAAGAAAATATTTCTTAAATAAAGATAATTTATTGACACAAGGTTCTAAAATAGGGCCTTTCATTGTGCAATGAGAAAGGCAGACCTGCACACTGTTTACTGTGGAAAGACTTCCCTAATACTATGGTCAGTGGACTTCCTGCCTCCAAGTTTTCTTTGCATGCCTCTCAAGACAACGTGAAAGAGTTACCTACGATCCACCTATCCACCCAGTTACTCCAGACAGTGGGATGACAGACTGCCATATGTCTCGGAAAAAAAAGACAAATTTCTCCTACCCGGAAGGATAACCATCTGCTGGCACTCAACTCTGGTTTTCCCAGGAAGAAGGCATGGGTGAGGCATGGAATTCAAGTTCTGCTCCCTTCCAACCTCATCTGGCATTTCCACCCAATGCTTCACATGTCCCTCATGTTCCAGAAGAGGTACCTGGACAGAGCCTTGTCCATGGACTCCCCGCCCCCAGGGAGTCCCATTTCCCCTCAGTCTACCTGGCTGTGATGTGCTTTCCTACTGTTTCCCTGACCCCTTACTCCAGAATCTGGATCCCCCTCCAGGCCCCACCTTGCAGGGAGGTCTTCTGTCCTGGGCAGAGCTCTAACCTTTCTCTCACTCCCAGCCCTGCTGAAGCAGCCAGGCTCCTTCAGGCTTAGGACTCATTCTCTGTTTCCCAAGGTCTGGTTAGTTGTCTCAATAGACAGGAGTGAGAGGGGATGTTGCAGCACAAACCGAAGGTGGGCGTATGAGTACAGAAACGAAATTCCGAGAAACTCTCAGGACCCACCTGGGGAAACCCCCTCCCCAGCAAATATCACAGGGAAGAATCCACACCAAATGGATGAGCCATCTGTAGCCATTAAGTCCTTCAGACAGTGAGGGCCAGGCACACCCTTGTGCTTGGAACAGTGTGATCAAGTGACCGATTTAATCACAGGATAAATGACAGTCTTGTGGATAGTGCTGTGTGTGGGTCCTAGAAGGACCCACCCACAATAGATATTTGTCAGTGCTTACCCTGTGCTGGTCAATGAATAAACTAAGTCAACATTTATATGACATTTACTATAGGTTCCAGGCTAAAGATAAATAAGCTCTATTATTTAAAAAACTAATTTTATTTATTTATTTATAGGGGTGAGAGGGGGAGAGAGAGAACGGGTACATTAGGGCCTCTTGCCCATACAAACTCCAGACATATGCACCACTTTATGCATCTAGCATCACATGGGTACTGGGGATTCAAACCAGGCCAGGCAGGCTTTATAAAGAAGCCCCGTTTACTGCTGAGCCATCTCCCCAGCCCCAGTAAATAAGTGTTATACACATTCTTATTTATCTTCATCAGCCTCTGTGAGTTTGATTACTGGAAACCAGTTCCCCCAAAGCCTGAATTGCTCTGGGGATCTGATAATACTATCTGACCTTGCAAAGAGTAAAGGGCCTAAAACATGGTGACCCTGCCAAGGTATATCCACCCAAGGGTGCCAAACCAAAACAGATGGTGGCACTCTCCTAAACCTTCTTGATTGCAACAGAGTTCATCTGTTCCAGCCCTTGGGTGACCTGGCCAGTTTATCAAAGTCATGATTTTCTCATAGGATTCGAGACTCCAAATATGCAAAACTCAGATGCATACAGAGACATGCATTGAAGTTCCAAGGGGGCCGGTTTCTGGGGAAACGACAGCAGCTTCCATCATAGAAGCTTTAGTCTCAAGCACTTGGAATCAGAACCAAGAGTGTGTTCCATTAAAGATAGGTGACAGGTCTCAGATATGTGTGTCGTAATAGGCTTCTCATTGCTGGCATAAAAAGCCTGACTAAAATCAGCTTGTAGAAAGAAAGGGTACATTGTGGCATACAGACTTGAGGGAAAGCTCCATGATGGCAGGGAGAACAGTGGCATGAGCAGAGGCTGGACATCACCTCCTGGCCTACATCAGGTGGACAACAGCAACAGGAGAGTGTGCCAAACTGGCAAAGGGGAAGCTGGCTATAAAACCCATGAGCCCACCCCCAACCATACACTGCCTCCAGAAGGTTCCAATTCCCAAATTATCATCAGCTTGGGGACCTAGCATTCAGAACACATAAGTTTGTGATGGAAACCTGAATCAAACCCCTATAGCGTGTAAGGGCACAAAGAGGTATACGGTGTGAATACCCTGGCAAAGATTCTAGCTCTCCTGAGAAGGAAAATAATACCAATTCCCCAAAAGCCATCTTGATGGAAAAATTGAAGTTTGAGCCATTGGCATAATCATAACCAATAATATCCAAAAAATAGAATTATAATTATCTTGATACCATGCAGCTTTCAGCTTCATTTCAACCCACACTGATGATTCTCAACAGTTGATTTCACTATGGTTTTCCCATAATCTAAAACAACAGTGTGGGAAGGGGCTGGCATGCTGGCATTTCAGGCAGATGAAAGTGAGGGCTCGGTGGGTCGGGCTTGGTGGATCCTTCTTATAGTTCTGAAAAGTAGAGCCAAACCCAGTGTCATGGTTTGATACAGGTGTCCCCCACAAACAATTGAATGTGTTCTGATAGATTGATCCTCAGCTGATGGCAATTCGGGAATTGGAACCTCACTAGAGCTGTGTTGTTGGGGCGGGCTTTTGGGGGTTATAAGCCAGCTTCCCCTTGCTAGTGTTTGGCACACCTTCCTGCCTCTGTTTGCAGTGCTGTGGCAGAGGTGATGTCCAGCCCTCTGCTCATGCCATTGTTTTCCCTGCCAGAATGGAGTCTTTCCTCGAGTCCGTAAGCCAAATAAACCCATTCCTCTACAAGCCACTTTTGTTTGGGTTCTTTCTGCGCAGCAACTAGAATGATGACCCCAACAGTTTTGGTACCAGGATGTGGGGTCATCTGTTGCTGCTAGAACCCTGATCTTGTGGCTTCGGTCTTCTGGAAGTGATCTACAGGAGGAATGTGGAAGGACTTAAAATCTCAGCCTAAGAGATGCCTCACAGTGCTGTGAGTACAGCTTGATTAACCATTCTGGTCAGAGTTTAAAGACCTGAATGTAGTGAGAACTATGTATGGACTGTGAGGTTTGGCTTATGAGGGTGAAAAGAACTTGGTCAGGACTGTGCCAGAGGCAGTTTGTGTGCGAGGCTTGCTGCATTCTGCCTGCCTGTGTCCTGGAAACCTGTGCAGGGTTGCTTTACGTAAAGATGGACTGGTGTGAGCAGATGGAGATGGCACAGAAAGAAAGATATTTGGGTCGAAACTGCTGCCCTTTCACCTGCATTGTTTGAGAGATTACAACCATTGAGATTGGGCCAGCTGGTCTGCATTAGAACAACAGGAAGAATGCGAACTCTTTGAAGTTAGAGGCCTGAATGCTTTGATCCCCCCTGGATTAACAAGTTGGTAGCCCACCTGGTTCTGTGGAATGGAGATTGGTTAGAAAGAGAGGGTCATTGGATTTGCAACACAGTTTTGTTTTTGAAAAATGGCCATCGGCATGTGAAGCAGGTGTGCAAGGTTGCCTGCATGGAGCCCAATGGGGCCATGAGGATGAACTGTGGGTTGCAATGGAGAC
>PVHP010044041.1:0-14253 GCA_004024765.1 Zapus hudsonius
ATCTTTGTTTTCTTTATGAAGGGCCCAACTTTACTGTGAGGTGCCAGCTAACTGGGATGCCTTCCCACCTGCCAGAAGAAACCACAGACACCGTGGAGACAGGCCTCCATGCTCTTCCTGACCATCTCAACTCTAGCTTACCAAGGAGTCACAACTGAGGCTAGAGTACCCACACATCCCTAAGGCCTGGCCGTCATTGCAGTGGCTCCAGGAAGGTCCCAGGACCAGACACTGCAACACTGCACAGGAACCTATTAGAAATGGACTTCTTGTACATCCTTGGACCCCAGCCCAGGACCCACTGAATCACAACCTCCATGGTTGGAGTCCTGTTCCCATCTCCTGGGTTACTATTTGAGAACCAAATTCACACCTAGCAGCTAGCAAACCAGGCCTGCACCCTTAGAGCCTGCAGGTGGCACTAAAAGCCAGCTGGAAAAACAGAAGGCAGAAGTTCAAGTTCCTAACTCAGCCTCCCCAACGAGTTAAAATGTGACAGTACTGTTCTGAATAGAATAGAAACTAGGCTGAAGTTCTTCTCGGCACCCTGCAGATAGAGCAAACCTATCGCTCTCAGGGATGCAGTTAACACTTGAGTGTCTGATATGGATATGGTTAGGACACACTTTGAGTGGAGAAGTTGGAGTTGGGAAGATGTCTCCGTGTATAAAAGCACTTGGTGCACCAGCAGACAACCTGAATTCAGGTCCCCACCTCCCACATAAAAGCTGGATGCAGCAGCATGTGACATAATCCCAGCACACTTAATGATGACGCAGGAGGCGGAGGCAGGAGAATCCCTGAAGCTCACGCAGCGAACAACAAAAACGCTGTTTCAAACAAGGTAGGAGAGGACTGTCGCCTGAGGTTGTCCCCTACCTCCAAAGGCATGCCCACACTCATACAAAAGGACACACACACACACACACACACACACACACATATACACAGATTTATAAAAAGGAAAGAGAAATGAAGGAGTGTTGATTAAACATTTCTCAACGAGAAATTCAAACAACACCTCTTGTGCCTAAATAACAATGCACTTGCTTTGAAAGAATGATTGCTTACTCTGAAAATCCAATTGCAGCGATGTGACGGAGGGACATGATTTTTCTTCTAATGAAAACAAGGCATATAGCTAGCCCTCTGGTAGACTATGGAGGCCATGATTTCTGCAGTAGCTGCATCCATGCACCTGCTCTGCACGGCTGTAGAGCAGCAGGAACACTCAAGCACCGCTGGCCGGCAGGACCAGCTATTCCACTCCAGGATATAGACAGCCTAGAAAAATCAATGCCGAGGCCCATCAAAAGCTCCAAGAAGGCTACAAACTGGAAACATGCCATCCTCAAGAGAGTGTTTCCAGCAGCAATGAACAAACCGACCAAACATGCATGCTACATACAACATGGATGAATCTGACAGGCATGGTCTTGCTGGGTGAAAGAAGACACACAAGGGACACCCATCCAAAAAAACAAAATGAAATCTGGTGAGCAGAGAGGTAACCTGGAAATATCTGTGAGGAGCTGCTGAGAAAACTCTACTGGACCTGGCGCACGACGTACGGAGCGTTGGGAGAGTTGCACGCTTCAATTCCGTGCACTTGCTGCATGTATGACTGGGAGAAGTTATAAGTATAAATATATACTTCATAGACTCTTCCGCAAGAAGATTTTCAATATTTATATAAAAATATAGACTACCGGGCAACTGTATCCTATCAGAGTTAAGTTTATTGTAAAAAAAATTTGCTAAATTAAGACTCAAAATTAGAGTGAGCAGGCGCTTTCCTCTTCTCCAATGTCACACTATCAAGTGCATCATTTAAAAATTACCAAATTTCTATTGCACTCCCTAGCTCAAACCTTCTAATAGGTCCCTGCTCATGTCCTGCACAGCTAGTCACCATCCCCAAAGGACCAGGGTCAGGGGTTTCTGGGGTCACTGTCCTCCCCACTCGCCTATGATCACCCTTGACTTCTTTACAGCCTGGCAATGCCGGGTCTACCCAGGACAGGATCTCTGGTCCCCATTAAGATTTCAGACGTCGGGCCAGCTGCCCAGTTAGTTGGGGACACCAAGCGACCCCTATAAGAGCACAGTTTCCGGCAGCATGGCGAGCTGGAGACGCCAGGGACACCAAACCCGCTTGGCCCGCCTCAGGCCAATGGGGTCAGGTGGGATCTTCATCCGTGCTTCAGGGCTGGAGAACGTCGCCGCTGGCTGTGCGGAGTGACGGAGAAACGCAGCCCGGGGTCTGGAGGGGAATCCCGCCCCGAGGCCCGGGCGGGGAGCGAGCGTGAGCCCCGGAGGTGCGGGCCCGAGAGCGCGCGGGTGGGAGCCGCTGGGCGCTGGCACGGGCGCCGCCACCGCTCCGCGCGCCCTCGGCCGGGTCCCGCGCGCCGCCGCCCCCGCTCCGCGCGCACTCGGCGGGGACCCGCGCGCCGCCATCCCCATTCCGCGCGGCCCTCCGCCGGGACCCCGCGCGCCGCCGCCCCCGCTCCGCGCGCCCTCGGCCGGGTCCTGCGCGCCGCCATCCCCGCTCCGCGCGCCCTCGACCGGGACCCGCGCGCCGCCATCCCCGTTCCGCGCGCCCTCCGCCGGGACCCCGCGCGCCGCCGCCCCCGCTCCGCGCGCCCTCGACCGGGTCCTGCGCGCCGCCATCCCCGCCCCGCGCGCCCTCGACCGGGCCCCGCGCGCCGCCACCGCCGCCCCGCGCGCCCTCGACCGGGCTCCGCGCGCCCTCCGCCGGGACCCCGCGCGCCGCCACCCCCCGCTCCGCGCGCCCTCGGCCGGGCCCCGCGCGCCCTCCGCCGGGACCCCGCGCGCCTCCACCCCCGCTCCGCGCCGACTCTACCTGGAAGCAGGAACACGTGCTGCCGGGCACCGGCCTCGTCCACGCCCGCGGCCATGTCGCGCGCGGCCTCCGGGTCACGCGCGGGAGCCTCCGGCCTGAGCCTCGGCGCCCGCCGGAAATGGCGGGAGGAGCTCGGTTCCGGTGGCGCGGCGCGCGAGGGGCAGCCCGGCGTTGGCTGGGTTTCCGGGACGGGCGGCTGTCGGTGGCTCCTGGGCGCCCGGGGACGGGACGGGGCGCAGCGGGCGGGGTGCGGGAGCCGCGGCCAGCTGGGGTCCTTAGGGTGCTGGCTGGCCTGGAGGGCTTGTCACACCCCTCTCTCGATGGAACGGGGACCTGGAGACCCTAAGCATCTCGAGGGCCAGGTGAAAGCTGCCCAGGAATTCACGTGGGTGCTCCTGATGCAGTTGGGCAGGCTTCAAGAATGGGAGTTTGGTATTTCGTAATGAGTTTACAGGATCTTTCTTAGCCCAAGATGGCTTTGAACTCTGCAGAGCTCAAGAACTTCTCTAGGATTGTGAGCACAGACCTCCCACACTTTGCTAAACAAGACACTTAACAGTGATGTTTTAAAAATTAAGGAACTTGGGGGTTTCAAAAATTGAAAAATAACGCTGGAGACATGGCTTAAAGGTGCTTGCTTGTAGGGCCCTCTGGCCTGAGGTTGATTCCCAAGTGTCTGCGTAATGCCTGCTACACAAAGGGTGGAGTTCATCTGCAAGTGGCAAGAGGCCCTGGCATGCCCATTCATTCTCGTTTCTCTGTTTCTCTCATAAATAAAATACATTCTTTTTTTTTTTTCTTTAAACTTAAAACTAGAATTGAGAAATTAATGCTTGGTATATGGTTTGTGAAATAAAAATACTTTATAAATATTATTTATTTGCAAGAAGAGAGAGAGAGAGAGAGAGAGAGAGAGAATTACACACCAGGACCTCTAGCCGATGCAAATTCCAGATGCATATAAATCTGGCTTCATGTGGGTACGGTGGGTACTGGGGAATCAAACCTGAGTTGTTAGGGGTTTTTTTGTTTGTTTGTTTGTTTGTTTTTGTTTTTTTTTTGGTTTTTCGAGGTAAGGTTTCACTCTAGCCCAGGCTGACCTGGAATTCACTATGTAGTCTCAGGGTGGCCTTGAATTCACGGTGATCCTCCTACCTTTGCCTCCTGAGTGCTGGGATTAAAGGCCTGCGCCACCACACCCAGCAAGTTAGGTTTTGCAGGCAAATGCCTTAACCACTGAGCCATTTCTCCAGCCCTGCTTTAGTTTTTTGAATCAGAATCTCACCCTAGTTGAGGAGGGCCTGGCGCTCAATCTGTAGCCCAGGCTGGCCTCTAAATTACTGGAATCCTTTTACCTCAACCTCCCTTGTACTGGGATTAAAGCAGTGACCCAGCACACCCAATTTAAGATACTTCTTTAAAGAAAAGTATGTTCTCTCCCTAACTTAGATCCCAACCCCAGGAGCAATTACTGATAACATTTCTTACCTGTTTTTCCAGAATTTTCAAGTTGATGTCTTATTTTTTTACATTAAAAAAGAATATGCATAATTCTTAAGCACCTTTATTCATTGGTTGTGGTTGTTCAGTCCTGAAGAGAGTTGAATTCTGCAGCTCTAGCTCGATCTCAGCTTTGTGAATAACTTCAAGTCAGTTTCCCCTGGTGTGAGACAATGTAACAGACATTGACTACAGCTCACCAGGGTGGAAAGAAGGCCTTTCTGGCTGGGGGAGACCGGGGCTGGCCACAGGTTGGTACCGCTCTGGCCTTACCCTACCTCCATGTATACTGTACGAAAAGCTACAGTGTATAGCCCAGCTCCATGGACACACAATGGTGGCTACTGGCAGCTACAGAAATGTTACACCCACAGCTCCCTTCCTTTCTTATACATAGAGTAAATTTTTATGCAGTTGTTCTCAGTATAAAAATAGTTTTGGTTAAAATAAGAGACAGCTAGGGCAGAAATACCCTGTGGGAGCAGATACTGCTGTGCATGGAAGCCATGTATTGTTATTAGAAAAATTTCAGTGCCAGGGATGGAATAACTTCCAGTGAGTTGTTGACCAGGAAGGCCACTGATGCCCCCAAAACATGACAGATGTCACAGGTGTCACAGTCAGCCACACACCGCTGGGATGAATCTTCAAATCAGGCACAATTTGGGGGAGGAAAGTATTTATTGAAATTACAGATTGAGGGAAAATTCCATAACAGCGAAAGAGGCTGGCCCTCTTTCACAGGTCAGAGCAGAGAGAAAAACCCATCACCAACACCACACACACAATAGCAAATAGGCAGGAGGCCCAAAAGATAATTTCTTCCCTTTTATATAGCCTTAGGGTGCGGTCTTACAATCCTTCCCCAGACTTAATGGCTTTCTGAGTCTCTGAAATTTCCACACAGGAAAGGATTTTTACTTCTAGCTTCTTTGAGCTTCTTTCCATCCTGCCCCTTGCTGAGAGGCTGCCTTCCTGTAAACATCCTTAGAGACCCACCCAAGATAATTAGATCAAGTTGACAACAAAACTTAATCATCACACCAGGGCTCTTGGTTACCCACCAGAACTAGATGGTAAGACCCTAAGGCTGAAGACTCCACATGGCTGGGCTGCAGGTCACTGAGAAATCACACTGGAGCTGAGCTGGAAGGCTCCTCCCTGTTGATTAGCTGCCAGGATGCTGGAAAGAGCTGTGCAGCCTGCAGAAATTTGAGGAAGAGAAGGTGTCATGGGACTTAACCAGCAGTGGACCCTGCAAGCCTTACGTATGGCTGGCCAGCCAGACCAAGTGTACCAACTGATGCAATGGTGGCAGATCTGTTATGGGGAACACCAACAGTGTCCTGATTGGACTGGAGACCTGCTCCATGGGGTAGGGTGGCCAGAAATTTGTGCTCCTACTGAAAACCTAGTTAAAAGCCTATGGCAGGGAAGACCATGAACCCTGGGGGGGGGGTGAGCAAACTACTACCACTGTGTGACTAAATGCATAAATTATTCCCCCACCAAACTCTGAACACTTATGAGTTTAAGCCCATATATTAATGCGACCCTCACTTTTGGTTAGAGAAGCTTCTCTTTTCAGATGGTGATGAGCACTGAGAAGACGTAAAAGTCACCAACGTGCTGAGCAGATGTGACAGTGGGGTGTTCAGCACTGAGACATCTCTATCACACCCTCCAAGGCTCAGGGTCCATTTCAGAAGAGGTGGCAGAAAGAATTTAGGAGCCAGCCGGGCGTGGTGGCACACGCCTTTAATCCCAGCACTCAGGAAGCAGAGGTAGGAGGATCATCATGAGTTCAAGGCCACCCTGAGACTACACAGTGAATTCCAGGTCAGCCTGGGCTAGAGCGAGACCCTACCTCAAAAAAACAAAACAAAACAAAATTTAAAATTTAAAAAAAAAAAAGAATTTAGGAGCCAAAGGAAGGGGACAGCAGCTTACAATACTGTCTTCCAGACACAAAGTACCTTGATATTCATGACCTCACAGTGGTTAACACTACCTACAAAATACCTGCATAGTAGGAGGGGGGAATGGACATTAAATAGAAGAGTGTAATTGGCAAGAAGGGGTTCAGTGGAGGGGTCTGGGGAGGGGGAGGTGGGCGTCATGGGAGGGGATGCTGTGGTATATGGTGTCTACTTATGGAAGTAGTCAATAAAAAATTTAAACCAAAACCATTTCTTTTCTGCTTTGCACATTTGAGATGTTGTCATAAACATATTCCCATTTCATCAGCGTTATAAAGAAGGCATGTGATTCGACACTGCTAATCTACCAGGATTATTTAGCCATCCCTAGTGTGCAATATTTTGCCTGTGCTACAAATGTTGTGATGTGTACTGTCTGGACTATGCAATTTTTTGGAGCAATGAACTAGAAACAAGTACATATAACAATAGGCTCCCATGAGCAACGGTCAGGATGTCCCTTGAATGAGGATGCTGCCGACTCCGCCCCTTCTCTAATCAAGTTCCTTTATCCTTTGTGTGAATTTGCTTCTTTCTCATCTCCCTGCCAAGAAGAAGAAGGAGAGGGAGGAGGGGAGGGGGAGGAGGAAGAAGAAGCCTATGTTGGAAATTTAATCACCAGTGCCTGTTGGGAGCCTAATGGGAGGTGTTTAGGTCTTGAGGGCTCCAAAGCCCTCTCCAGACTCTGGCCTTCTTGGGCTCCAGAAATGCGACTCAAATACATTCAGGTTTGTTATGTGTCGATAGCTTATGTTATTCCTAAATCTTCTATATTAAAAATGGACTCTACCCAGTATGATACACTCATTTGTATAGCAGTCTACTGATCATTTAGCATGCGAAGACATTAGCTGGTGTTCTCCAAAGAAAAAGAAGGGAAGAGCTCCTTAATACTACTGAGTGGAGAATTATGGGCCTTCCAAATGCCAGAAGCAATAGATGCTAACTTGTTAGTATAAAGAAAGGTACCAACTAGAGGAAGGAGAAAGTTCAGCATCCAAAGATCCTCCGTAATACTTAAAAGAGAATAAGGGTAGCAGAATCTTTTTCTCATAGATTATTTAAAACACCACAATGTTTCTTTCCCCCCAAACCCCTATTTATTATATTAGTTATTTTTATTTATTATATTAGTTATTTTTTTTCACATTTCTGTCATGAGATACCTTACAAGAAGCAATTTTAAGGGAGGAAAAGTTTTACATTAGTTCACAGTGTAAGAGTGCAGTCTATCGTGGTGGAAAGTGTATCTTTTTATTATTTGTTGTTGAATTTTTATTTATTTGCAAGCAAAGAGATGGGGGAGAGAGGCAAAGAGGATGGATGCAGCAGGGTCTGCAGCCGCTGCAAATGAACTCCGGATGCATGCGCCTCTTTGTGCATCTGGCTTTATGTGGGTACTGGGGAATCAAACCCTGGGGTATTAGGCTTTGCAGGCAAACACTTTAACTGCTGATCCATCTCTCCAGCCCTGCTTTATTTTTAATTTTTAAAAAATTTTTATTTATTTATTATTTATTTATTTGCAAACAGAGAGAAGAGAGACGGTGATGAGGAAAAGGTATCTTGGTGGAAGCATTTCTCAACTGTGGCTACAGGCGTGAGCCGGCTTGCTCACACCTCAGTGGACCAGGAAGCAGAGATCAGAGAGGCAATGGGGCCAGGCTATAGACCTCAAGGGCCACTCCTGCCCCAGTGAACTATATTTCATTCAGCTAGGACCTATCTCCCAAAGGTTTCAAAATAGCTGGGCACCAAGTTCAAGCATATGAGCCCGTGGTGGACATTTTCCATCCAGATCATAACACTGATTGTCATATTGCTTTTGTTCCCTGTGCTCTTGTGACCACAGAGAAGGAAACATGGTTCTTCAAGCAGAGAGAAACACAGCTCTCAAAGGGCTGGTTAGCAAGGGGACCAGCCAGTAGTACTGAACGGTTCTTTCTGTAGAGAACACACCCCGTATTCTCTCATCCAACCCAATCCAGAGTTGTATTGTGTTTGTTGCAAAAGGACACGGAGAGACATAAAGTTGGGAAGTCTGACAGTTACAGAGGAAGGATGGCTGAAGCTTTTAATGGACAAAGAGGGCTGGAGTGATGGCTCAGCGGATAAGGCACTTGCCTCTGGTGACTAAGTCCCTGGGTTCAATTCCCCAGGACCCACATAAACCAGACCCACAAGGTGGTGGCCCTTGTGTTCTCTCTCTCTCTCTCTCTCTCTCTCTCTCTCTCTCTCTCTCTCTCTCTGTATTTCTCTGCTTGTAAAATAAATAAATAAAATATTTAAAAAAAGAAAGAAAAACCAAAACACACACAAAAAAAGTCTTTTAAAAAAGAATGGACAAAGAACAGCTCATAACATCACAACGGGCCTAGATTTCAAGACAGACTCTGAGATTCTCTCCTCTCCTCAGATAGGAACCATTTTTGAATTCTCTCCCCTAAGAAGACTATGCTCAAACGATGAAGAAATAAGATGAAGTGGGGCCATTTCCTAATTTTGTCAAAGAGACCAAAGCAAGGTCACTGTATCCTTATTTTCTTCTCTGTGGGTAGGACCTTCACAATTATGTTTCTGTCCACATTTTAAAAATAGCTTTATTTATTTAAGAGAGAAAGAAAAAATGATTGACTATGGGCATCTCAGGGTCCCTTGCCACTGGAAATGAACTCCAGACTCATATGCCGCTTTATGCATCTGGCTCCAGATGAGTACATCTGAACTGGCAGGCTTTGAACCTTGGCCAGTAGGCTTTGTGAGCAAGAGTCTTTAACTGCTCAGATATCTCCACAGACCAAAAATCGATGTGTTTGGTTTTGGCTTCTTTAGACAAGGTGTGGACTTGAACAGATGGGACTCATCCCTCCTCAGCCTTCCATGTGTCTGTCTTAGCCCCACACTGCTGGGATGAACCTCCAAACCAGGCACAGTTTATGGGAGAAAAGGACTTATTGAAGCTACAGATCCAGGGGAAGTTCCATAATGTGAAAGAACACACAGACACAAACGCCATCCCAGACTTGTTGACCACTATCTCTGGAATTTCCTTCCTGCACTGCCCTCCCAGGAAGAAAAGTTTGTTTCTAGTTTTCCTGAGCCTCCTATCCCTACTGAGAAAGCTGTCTTCCTGTAAACAACCTCAGAGACCCTCCCAAGATTGCTAAAAAGGTCAAGTTGACAACAAAACCTAACAATCACAGGTCTCACTATTTTTTTTTTTAAGTATGAGAAACCGGGCATGGTGGTGAACAGTTTTAATACCAACAGGTATTAGACAGGTAGGAGGATCACCATGCATTCAAGACCACCCTGAGACTACAGAGTGAATTTTCCAGGTCAGCCTGGGCTACAGTGAGACTCTCTACCTCAAAAAAACCAGAGAGAGAGAGAGAGAGAGAGAGAGAGAGAGAGAGAGAGAGAGAGAGAGAACTATGGTGCAATGTTTCTGTTTCTGGATTCAGAAGAGTTAAGCACTGAGCTCAAGAAAAGAGCTTTATAGTTGAATATATGTTAAAATTATTGAGCCAGTAAGTACAGACTAGGAAAAAGGTATAAATTTGGGAATCAAAGAAAAAAATAGTTGTTTTTATATAATTTTAATAATGTGTAAAATCAATAAGTACAGGTTAAGGCAGTGGTAAAAGAAGTAAAGTCTTGGGGCTGGAGAGATAGTCTAATGGTTAGCTGTGCTTGCTTTCAAAAGCCTGGTAGACCAGGTTCAATTCCCTACAGAGACAGACACAAAAAGTGGCACTTGCATCTGGTATTTGTTTGCAGTGGCAAGAGACCCTGGTCTCTCTCTCTCTCTCTCTCTCTCTCTCTCTCTCTCTCTCTCTCTCTCTCTCTCACACACACACACACACACAAATAAGTAAATAAAATTTTAATTAAAAAAGAAATATAGGGCTGGAGAGATGGCTCAGCGGTTAAGGCATTTGCCTGCAATGCAGAAGGACCTGAGTTTGATTCCCCAGTGCCCATGTAAAGCCAGATGCACAAGAGGGCTGGAGGCCCTGGCGTGCTCATTCTCTGTCTCTCTCTGTCTGCCTCTTTCTCTCTCTCTCTCTCGAATAAATAAATAAAATACTTAAAAAAAAAGAAATATAATTTTGCATGCTTGAGTACTTCAGGACTTGAGTACTTTAGCCCTTGACTTCCTTGAAGTTTTGTGAATTTTTTTTATTTTTATTTTTTTGGATATTTGTATGGGGCCAATCTATTTAAAGTTGTCTCTTTTTTATTTTATTTTTTAAACCATTTTTAACATCAGATGCGTAGTCTATGGCCCACAATACAGATGGCATTCTTAAGAGTAACCATGCACAATAGAATACAGAAGTGATTTATACTATTGTCTCCAGAAATAACTTATCTGCTCATAATCTAACTCTTCAAAAGCAGTAACTGCTTAATGCAGAATGCTTACTCAAGCTATCCTTGGCAGTGAAGTATACAGAGCCACTGAAGACACAAACAGCAGCCTCTTTCTTCCACGTTGGAATCTTGCAGTCAGCCACGTAGCCCCCTGCCTCAACAGCAGAACCAACTCCATAGTTAATTCCCCAAACTGGGTAGCTCCAAGGAAAACAAGATGGAGTCCAGCACTTTCTTCCCTTAGTTTTATGTTGTCAACCAACTAATCCCAAGATTGATCTTTTCTATTTTCTTTTCCATGTCGGATGAATAAATTTGGTCCAGGCACACACTTTGCCTGGGTGTTGCCTAGATTGGATAGTATATTAATTGTAACCAGAGGCTGAAGTTTGGGCCCTCAGTGGGTTGGGGGTCAGAGAGGAGGGAAATGGGGGTATCGTCATAAGACTTGCTGGTGCAATGTATCAAATTATTATTATTATTATTATTATTATTATTATTTTTGGTTTTTGAGGTAGGGTCTCACTCTAGTCCAGGCTGACCTGGAATTCACTCTGTAGTCTCAGGGTGGCCTTGAACTCATGGTGATCCTCCTACCTCTGCCTCCCGAGTGCTGGGATTAAAGGCGTGCACCACCACACCCGGCCTAAAATTATTAACAATAAATAATTTTTAAAAATCAGCCTTTCAAGACTTGGGCCGTCTGTGTTAATTCCACAACATTTACTGATCTCTGCTGTTTCAGCCACCGTCCTGGCTGATTAGGTTGTGCAAATAAATAAAACCTCCAAAAATACCTGCCTGATGGAGTTGGCCTCCAGTAGAAGGAGACAGACGAGCAATCCACTTAACAAATAAATTCCAGAAGACGATGAAAGGCGGTCAGAGCTGCGGAGGAATAAACTACATCAGGGAAAAATGGGCTCGTGAGAATGAGGGCTGTAACTTACAAGACAAAGTTGTCAAGGTGGGGCTTATAAAGAAGGTGACATGGGAGCCAGATCGGAAAGACGGAGTTGGACGTGAGAATATGTTCAAGGGAAGAGTCTTAGAGGCAGAGGGGGCAGCTAGTCAGGTGCAGCTCTCATTGCATGTTCAAGGTCAGTCAAGGTCAGCCAAGGAGGCTGTGCAGTGGACAAGAGTAACATGAGTTTGGAGACATGAGGATCTTGCATGTCACTAACTACATAGGATCCATCAAAAGGCTGACCCATAAGGGATAAAGAACGTAACGCTGCAATTTTCCTTAATCAAATCCCCTTTGATAATTATGTGGGTAAGAAAATAAAACAATTTAGCTTCAGCTAAAATCCTGAAAGAAGCAGTGTTTCTCAAAATATTTTCACAATCAGACATCTCACAGCACGGCTCAACGGTAATAGAAAACACACAGGCACACAAGGAAAACAAGATCTTACAAACCAGCACCTCCACACCTTGTGTTCAATGTGCTCTTAATGGTTTTTTTTGACATTATTCCAATCTCTCTTATTCTACACTAATAAGATGCACCGCATTGATTTCACAACTTGGTAATGGGCTGTGACCTTCACAGGATCACTTGGTCACACCCTGACACATGGCAACTTTAAATAGATTGGCCCCATACAAATACCCCCCCAAAATAAAAAATTCACAAAACTTCAAGGAAGTCAAGGGCTAAAGTACTCAAGTCCTGAAGTACTTGTTGTGGTCAGCTTTCTTAGTTGCTGCGCAGATAGAACCCAAGCAAAGGCGGCTTGTGGAGGAATGGGTTTATTTGGCTTACGGACTCGAGGGGAGACTCCATCCTGGCAGGGAAAATGATGGCATGAGCAGAGGGGTGGACATCACCTCCGCCACAGCACTGCAAACAGCGGCAGGAAGGTGTGCCAAACACTGGCAAGGGGGAGCTGGCTTATAACCCCCATAAGCCCACCCCTGACAACACAGCTCTAGTGAGGTTCTAATTCCCTAACTGCCATCAGCTGAGGATCGATCTATCAGAACACATTCAATTGTTTGTGGGGGACACCTGGATCAAACCATGACAGTACTCAAGCACGCAAAATTATATTTCTTTTTTTAATTAAAATTTTATTTACTTATTTGCGTGTATGTGTGTGTGAGTGTGTGTGTGTGTGTGTGTGTGTGTGAGACCAGGGTCTCTTGCCACTGCAAACAAATACCAGATGCAAGTGCCACTTTTTGTGTCTGTCTCTGTAGGGAATTGAACCTGGTCTACCAGGCTTTTGAAAGCAAGCACAGCTAACCATTAGGCTATCTCTCCAGCCCCAAGATTTTACTTCTTTTACCACTGCCTTAACCTATACTTATTTATTTACACATCATTATCATCAACTCAGAACACACCTTGGCGAGAAACTATGTAGGGACCAATGACTTTAAACAAGGAACCCCATGACCTTGCTAATCGATATCCAATGTATACACAAGCTGTCATTATAGAAAAATCCTGTGCGGGCTGGGTTGCCACCAGGAAATGTAAAACATGTGAAATTTGGATACATCATTTCTGACAGGCAGCCAATATTTATGGTAGTTGGCTAAAGAGATTTTACTTCAAATAAACACATGTAATGTTTTCCAGGAAAGCACAGACATGTCCCAAATTGGTAAATTTGCTAATAGATTTTTCTTCATTATCTCAGACCAATCTTTACATAAATTGGTTTTTAGAAAGCAGTGCAAAATTGGGAGCCGTATTTCCAAATGTTTTGAGACTTTTAAAAGATATTTCAGAGCAATATGATTTTACAAAGTATCCAAAGAGGAGTGCTTTTCTAAACTGTTAAAAATGACCTCTTAAAACTTGACATACATTTTCAAATAAATTGAAGTTTTAATGTCTTTTCTTTTTAAGTTCTTTTATTTGTAAGCAGAGAGAGAGAGAGAGAGAGAGAGAGAGAGAGAGAGAGAGAGAGAGAGAGAGAGAAGAGTCAGGGCTTCTAGCCACTGCAAACAAACTCCAGATGCATGTGTCAACTGGTGCATCTGGCTAACATGGGTGCTGGGGAATTGAACCCAGGTCCTTAGGCTCTGGAGGCACATGCCTTAACCATTGAGCCATCTCTCCAGCCCTGTCTTTTCTTTCTCTACTAAAAACAAGTTCTTAAAATTACCATTAGATGAGTTCAAGTGTTATGATACACCAGATCCAGCCTAGCTTCCACACCACAGTGCCTGCTGTTTCCAAGAGGGCTACCCACTGGCTCCTTCTGCATGAGGGAAATGCCCCCTATGTGTATGATCTCCTGAGGCAGCCAGTGCTAAGCCACATGTGACTTTGGAACACTCAAAATGTGCCTGGAGCCAGGAGTGGTGGAGCTCACCTTTAATCCCAGCACTAGGGGATGTGGTGGAGCTCTCCTTTAATCCTAGCACTAGGGGGCGAGGTGGAGCTCTCCTTTAATCCCAGCACTAGGGGGCCTGGTGGAGCTCCTTTAATCCCAGCACTAGGGGGCATGGTGGAGCTCCTTTAATCCCAGCACTAGGGGGCATGGTGGAGCTCCTTTAATCCCAGCACTAGGGGGC